>JBBPKT010000161.1:0-33786 GCA_038089395.1 Pulveroboletus frians
CGTCTCTCATCGGTGCCTGACATCAGCGGTGCAGGTCGCCACCCGAATGCTCACATACGAACTGGAACGAATGGAATCCTCCTTCTCATATCCATTACTATTGACTGGACCTTGGACGACGCTGCGACTAATTTATTGTTTCAGCGCACGAGTGGCTGCGCTTGTCCACCACCCTTCCCCCCTGATTATTCCCTCCGTTTCTCGTTCATATTTCTTGGAAGTGGGGAACCGGATACGCATTGTAGGAGTGCCATGTTGAAACGACGCGCGTGGACTTGTTCATATGATACACTCATTCTATAGGTAGCTTGTTGAGATTAGACATTCCCTATTTATGAGTTCACGTACTCCAAGTTGGCATTCGACGAACATGAAATTTCCACCGATGCAACTTGTCTGTATTGGTTTTTTTCTACTCTACCTATGTTGAGCGGACAGAATATGCAGTCGTTCTCGAGGGAAATAGGCCAGTGTACAAAATCGCTGGTGTCAAGGTGTCCGACATAGTGCTTCGGTTTACTCGTGCATGAAGTCACTGCACAGTGCTAATAACTTGTCAAAGGTTCTCATTTCACGAGCAACCCAAAACTGGGGCTCTCTAGATTTTTTTTTTGGGGGGGGGGTTTGATCACACCAACATGCATATTTCCTCGGTATGGTCTGGAAGTGCCCGTAGCCGCCGCCTCGTGACATCAATTCACAAGTTCACGATACATGACACGCCCCCACGTTCCAATGCACGTGCTCCCCTCACATGGGAGAAGGTTCTCTTAATTCTCCGTCTACGCGCCCACTGAGGCCCGTTTCGTGTGAGAGTACGATAGGTTTGGGGTTCCCATCACTCCCATGCGTCCTTCTCGCGTCGAAGTGGTCGCACTCATCCACCCTCCGTCTACAGATCTCGACGCCCGTTGACCTGGGTCATCCCAAAGTGACAGTACCATTTCACCGGGACCGTTGCTGTGTTGTGAACGCGGCCGTGGCCGACCAACTTTACCTCACATTCTTTCTCAGGTCGTCCCCAAGAGGTTTGCCTCCCTCCTATTTCGCTTTGCACTCTCCGTTAAAGTCAAAGGCTAGTCTGTGCGACAGTCATCGGAGAGTGGCGTGCGCGATCATGGCAGGACCAAGTCAATGGCCCAGCCGCCGCCCAGGCAAGCTCGTCTCACGCATGCCAAGTTCCCCGAACGCTGTTACGATGTTCCCCAGCATGCCTCCGATCAAAATGGTCCGGAAATGATCATTTCGCGACGAACAAACAGAATGTCATAGAGCGCAGCTCCCCCTTTGCCGCCTCTTTGCCGCGAGTCAGGCCATGCGATTTCCTGTGGGGCCACGTGGTCATTAGCGGAATATGAAGTGCCTGCGCCCTTTATTCTTTGGGTAGTTTATGACCGACTCGATGGAGGGCGAAACAGAATGAAGGCCAAGGAGGGGCACCCCAAGTTGCCATGAACTAGTGCCAGAAAAGTGGTCTGAACATCGTATGTCTCCACTTTCGCCTTCCCTTTATCTTTAGGAGCCGCGGTCATGCTTCTGCGACTGCGACAGGCCTGGCTTTCGCCTTTTTGGTGTCGAGAAAGTCTTTCATGCGGAACGCGGGCGTCGATGTGGGGGACCTCCATCGCAGTGGCAGTGTTAAAGAAAACGTTGCTGTGGCGCCATACAGTACGGTGAACCGATGCGACGCGTTCATTGTACGTTTTTCAAAGTCCCCGCAAGCCCCATTTACAGCTTATAGGCGCTTTAAGCCAACGAAATTTACGCGCGTGCGTCCTCGAGGATCTCTCTCGTGAACACATATCGGCACGGGTGATCGAGGCGTGGACATCTGGATCCACGTAAGAACTTGGACCGCGTACGTTCGTCCTACTGGTGCGCAGTGATCGGACCAGATCGTGACGTCCATGTCATCCTCCATGACGAGAGATCGTTCGGGTACTATTCACCTTCTCCAGAGTTGAAGGTCTGATCCTACACTCATGGCATCTTATGACGCTGCACTTTGATCGAACCGCTTGAGACGAGCCTTCGCGGGAGGCCTTTTTCCTATGATCAAGATCTGACCCGACACTGCGCGTCACATCTTGGGAGCGACATATCGACATGGGTTAGCCGCTCGGGGTATCCGATCCCGTGTAGGGGTATTCGTTTTCGCGGTCGAGCCGAGGTCGGACCCTCGGAGGACGATTTGGTAATACACGTGGCATACACCCGAATGAACCTGCTCGAACATGCCTCTTTTTTCATTTTCTTCCGGTCAGCTCCAAAGGGATCGAGGCGGGTGCACTTTCTGAGGAAGGGGACTGCCCATCGTTCTTGGATAACCTTCAGTGCCCGTTTCATGAAAGCTATTATCCCCGAAACTGTACAATAAACCACAGGGACGGACATACGGGCGTCGGTCCGATCGGTAACAGTACCCCAGACCGGTTAGCCAAAATGTGAGGCGAGTCCAGACGCGTGTCTAGAAAGCTACTGCGAAAGGGGGCCACCAGTACCGAATGACGAGTCTAGCGTCGATCCCAAGCCACGGCGGTCGCCAGTCGGGAAAGCAAGTGTGGAGGAAGGGGATGACCGCGCTCGTGTTCTCGTGTTTTCTTCCCCCCACGCTCGTTCGACGGTCCGTCATCAGGATGGGACATGGAAGCCAGACACAACCCAACACACCCGATTCGCGCGCATGTCGAGTCATAGGCACCGCGCCACTGGTGTCATTGTCAGGAACGATTGTCATTCTTTCGACTCTTCTCCCGCAACCCCCACCTCGGTCCGTGTCGGCGACGTGCACCTGAACGGCACAGGGTCCAAAGCCACAACATGCGGGCAACGGCAGGCACCAAGAGAACACTTACAAGGCGCCAAGATAGCCCCCAATCCTAGACCGTCCACGACAACGCATCGTCAGTCCCCAGTCCCCAGTTCCCAGTCCCCAAACGTCCGCGGATGAACGCGCCATCGACGACGGCACGTGTGTTGCGCGCGCGAACAACGATGAGCGACGTGCGCGGCCTCACGGCTATAGATATGACCTACCCAACCCACCCCAAGATTGCGATAATACCGTATTTTTAAATCCGATCGGACGTTCCCCTCGGACCCATTCCCGGTGGCCCGAGACTCGGACACGCCAAGATGGGCAGGTGTGTGACGTCGTTTGGGGTTTCTGCATTCGGTGTAACCTGCTGCGCATATGCGAGTGTCGATGGGATCGCAGGGGGCCGTCGGTCGTGGATGGGTGGTAATCGAGGCGGACACGCGAGTGGTCGTCCGTTCCTTCCCGTACGGTCCATCCACACACTCGAGTACACGCTAGGGCGCGCATAGGAACATGTATAGAAGTGGAAAGCGTCATCCCCGGCCCGGGTACTGCAAAAGAGACGAATATACGCTCGAGATGACAAACAGCCTACTCGGTTCCGCATCTGCTTGATCTTGCACCACAATCCTAAAAAAAAGCCACGACGTGAGTGAAACCTGCTGCGCGTGTACGTGCCATTCATGAAGAAGAACCACCCACGCCGCCGAGGTTCGCACTCGCCCCTCTTTCACGCGATCGACCAGACAATGAAGGCGAATATAAACTGTTCCTGACATGACACCGCATCAGCACGACCCTGCCAGCATTGGAAATGATGACCATCCTCAAGGCGGCTGGAGAGCTCCACAACCACGTCCAACGACATTATTAATGATGCTTGCCCTTCGTTTTAATTTCTCTTTGGATCGACTCCCTGATCCCCGAGCACAGATGGATGTGACCCGCGGACTGTGTGTAGCCCCACCAAGAGTGCGAGAGCGTCCACTTGATCATTTCCCTCCACCTCTCAAGAAAATACTCTTGTGGGGAAAAAAGGAGGTAAAAGGATTTCCTTCCTTCGCGGACTTGATGATGATGTGATTTGAAAAACGCCACCAAGCTAGCTCCTATTGCCACATCCGACTCACAATGCCGTGGACGCGTTCCGTGGCATTCTTTTTTCTGTCTCTTTCGCCGAGAGATCCCATCTGCATTGACTCTAGAATTGAATCAGATTGTGCTTGACGCGCGATGTTCAGCGAGGTCGTCTGCAGTGGTAAGCGTCGCTTACCGGTGGGGTTGTTGTTTCGCGCGGACAATGCCTTCCGTGAAACTGCATGATGTAGGGTGGGTGCTGTGAGTCAGCGCTTGGGAAAAGAACGTGTCGACGTGTGGTTATATGTGGCAGACACGGAAAACCATCCAGTGAGTACCCCTTCTCACTCCCTCGCTCGGCACTCATTGTCTCTGGTCGGCGACCCTCTGCGACGGTCATGTCGATGGTCCACTAGCAGGCCGTTGAGCGCATCGATGTCCCTTGTGGAATGATGTGACATCGTGAAGAGGCAAAGAAGAACATGACTCATGCACATATATTCCCGTGCCTCTTATGAACACTCGGCCGCGAACGCTTCGACCGTCCCTTGGTCCCATCAAGGTCCGCCCGTACTAATAGTTTTATCAAAGTTAACTTTGTCGTCCCCCTCCAGCATCGGAGGACCGGGAGGACCGTGGCCGCGTGACCCCAAGAAGCAGCATGAAACAATTGCATCAAGCGCGTATGGCCTTGCATCTCGCGCGCGCTCCGTGCAGATGTGAGATGACAAGAACACCAAGTCGCCGTCCGCCGGGCTGCATTCGTGGACCGGTCTGCTAACCAGAGACGGGGTAGTGCAATTGATGGGAGAAAACGCATAACGTATGTGCACAATGTGAGATGATGTGCGTCGAACTTCCCTGGATCTTCCTACGCCACCAACCCCAACGACGCCGTTCATCAGCTCCATCATACCTCCATGCGAATTAGTTTGAAAGACGGACCTGGACCCTGAGGTCTATCCTGATCCGTATCCATATGGCCATATCACTATCGATCATGCTGGTCATCCTGCAGCCTGCGGCCCTGCGGAATCTGCGAAGACGAAATGAATTCTTAGGTGAATGGGCGTTGCGCCCTTCGAGGTCACCGCGATAGGGTGCTCGGGAGCAAGTGCGTTGGCAGTTTGTCCAGAGGGGCTTGCTGTACGTGGCGGGCTGTGCCCTCCAATGGCATGAAACCCGACGACACGTTCCGTCCCGTGTTGAAACTCCAAATGGGCAAATCCAACCAGGGTCCACACACGCCATCTCAAAACGAGGTCAGGGTTCCCACTCGTGCGAGCGGGAGCGCCTAGGGAAGGTGAACGACAGCATGTTCCGGGTCGGAGGGAACGTGGAAATGGAGGCGTGAGGGCCGTGTGTATGTGTGTAGATGACGCGATCGGATGCACAGCCGCAACGACACATTAAACACTTCAAAGATCAGTGTTTGGGTGAGAAAGATAAGCTAGAATTGAATACAGCTGGTTCCTGTGACAGAGTAGTGCTTTGGAGGACAGTATATTTTTTTCTTTCGACGTGGGACCGGCGCGCGGGCAAAATAGGACTGGCATCGTTGACAAGGTAGCCCGGGCCACGCCATCGTCAACTCAAAGCCAGGAGGGGGATCGAACGCGTGAGCGCACACGACTCTTTTTTTTTTTTTTTTTCGGCCAAGCCCTATTTGATCTTGGTAATCCCACCAGAGGAGATGTGAGAAATCCGGTGTGATGGGAAAAGGGAAAGATGGAAGTTTGGGGAAACGTCCATTCTAGAAATGGGGAGGAGTCGTATGAGCCGCCAAGGAGGTCATTGGTCGAGGAGTCCGTCGTGGAGCGGAAGGAAGCTAGGTGCTCACTGGTGTCCCGAAAGAGGTGTAGATTCCCGAAGCTGGCATGATGGAAGGCGAAGATTCGATCAGGCGAGCCAATTGTTGGAGAGGAACATACTCGGAATGCCGTCCTTGCCAAACAGGAACTCTGAATAGGGCTCATATTACGGACTATATGGGTGTGTGGTGGCAGGGGAAGACAGCGCCATCAGCTGCACAGCGACGCGGGCGATGTCAGTCGGACAATGGGAGATACGGTGGACATTCCGGCAAGCTAGCACTTGGAAAGACGGCACGAGATCCGGAAAGGTACTTCATAAAACAAAGGGAGAGCTATGAGATGCGCGCCGTGAACGGGGCAACGTGATTGGGATGATGTACCGGGTTCCGAGGGCTGTGGAAGGGGGTTTAAGTTATGTGTGCGCAGTCGCTGGCAGCTGTGAATACAATCCTGGTTCTAGCTCGCCGAGGAGAAGAGCGGCGCGCGCCCTCGTTTGGGCGAGTCTGGGAGACATTGGGACGCACTTTGCCTCATGTGTGTGGGGTAAGAATGGTGCGGGGAAAGAGGGGAACTGGCGCTGTTGGGACGACCGGACACGGTGGACCGGTCGAATACGAGCCAACCCGATCCTCGTGTAAAGTCGAAATGGGAAGCTAATTATAAGAAGGCCATCGATCCAGTCGCCTCTCCGTCTTCCCCCCCGCCATGACCGAGTACGACTACTCACCGGCCGCCTACGAACGCTACGTCGCCCAGCAGGCTCGCGTATCCAACTGGGTCGACGACACCGTCAGGCAAGCCCACGCTTACTCCAACCCGTTCGTGCTCTCCCCCACCCTGCGCGATCGCACATTCTACGAGGGGCCAAACCACCACCGCTACAATAACTCGTACGACGACTGGTCCACGAGCTCCTCGAGGCCCTCACGGACACGCAGCAGGTCCTACGTCGACCATGCTCAGTACGATCGCACCCAACCAAGATACCGCAGCCAGTCCCAGTCCCGGTCCCCACCTACACCAAGGGACGTCATCTACCCCCCATACGGTTCACAGTCCCATAACTACCCTCAACCGCATGGCACCCGTACGCGGACGCACACATCCCCGCCACACAACTATCACCCTTCCAGCCGCCATGCGTATGCACCCCAGCCACCCCCTGGGCAGATCTACCATCCCTCCCCCAACCCCCCTCCGCCCAAGGACACACTCTACCGGAACACGTCCCATTCCCGTCATACCTCTTCGAAACCCCCTTCCCAGCCCTACCTCCTCGTCCAGGGCGGTGGCCCAAAGGCGGAGTATAAGCGCGGTGTACGTCTCGACTCTCTCCTCTGCTCGTGCCCATGCTGACTCGCTTCTCTCGGACGCTGGCCCCTTTAGCCTACCATTCATGCTCCCATACCAACGAAACCCCATGGCCAACCACAACCCTTACTGAAACGACTGTTTGGCTTCGTGGGCTCGCCCGTCGGCGGCCGGAGCGGAAATGGTCGGGGCTTCAGAGGTTCTTCGTATTAGCCAAGAACGCCGTGCAAAGCTGCCTTGGGCCCGTAAGAGCTCAATCTCGGCTTTACCTTCACGCGCCCCCGCCTTCTCCCGGCCGTTGGAAAACGATCGTGGGGATGGTCCCCCTGACGAGAAGGACGGCGTTCTAGAATGGCAAAAAGATGTCTTACTAGCTTGCCGATCCCTTTCTCTCCACCTCTCCCCCACTCACCACACCCCCACTTCTCGCGCCTTCTTCCGTCATCCCCTCCCACCCCACACTCCCGCCACTTGCCTCCTTGCTTGCCTTTTTCATCCATCAAGGGCCCAACGTATTGTGAATTTTTTAGATACGAACTTGACGCAACCCCGCAATGCATTGTACATGCACGTTTTACGATTCCCCAAGCATATATATGATAGACATCATCCATAACTTGCAAAAGAGCGCAGGCCCGCACCATCATCTCATCACGTTGCCTTTACGCATGCTCACGAAAACGGACGAGAACGTTGCCACTCGCATCAATCATAAATTGTAGCCATCACCTCCACGCTTTGACGTCTTCCCTTCTTTTCCTACTACCGTTATTCCATTCGAATGAAATACCCGACCTTGTCGACGCTCCTTACGTCTTATCGGTAACGTCTTGCAATTGAGGAGTAGAGTCCCCATATATATCATCCTTTCCCAGTTCGTCCTCTACTTCTCTGGCCCCATTCGTTACCATTCGTCGCTCCTTTTCTTTTTCTCTTACACGCTTGTACGACACCCATCATAATGACATGTTTGCCTGAAAAAAAAAAAAAAAAAAAAAAAAGAGTACATGATTGCACATTCCTTTTTCTGTCTACAACAGTCACTGCACTGTTATCTTCTGGTCATTTGTTCCGGTTATGGCTCCAAAGGACAATTGATCCTTGGACGCCCAAATGACGTAATGACGAAGGCCCTCCGTCGCGCGTCCGCATGGTAACGTTCTTGAAAAGACAGTTATCACTCTATCCACAGTTCCAACCGTTACCAGGGCCGAGAGAACGCGAAATCTTCAACTCGCGTTCGACAAAAAAGCACGTCACAATAGCGAAACCGGGTCGTGTGTTGTCAAGGGTGAGGGTGTTCTCGCAGGGTAGTATCTCTCATGATCGGATCCGGGCGTGCGTTGGTAAATGGAACGGCGTGATGGCCTGATAGATGAAATAGAACAGAAGTAGCGAGATAACGCTCCAACAGTCCCGAAACCCAGACCGGGATCGACGGCGTACCGAGACGTTTCATTGCCTATGGAAGCCCTCGTTTATCATACGCCAACCGGGTGAACGAATAAGAAACGTGCAGGGATGAGGGCAGACGGCAGACGACGGGCGGTGGATAGAAGGGATGGAAGGCAGAGAAGATCGTTTGGGGTCGGATTCGGAGGGCGAATTGGCGCTGGAGGGTGGCTATCCACAAGGCGCTGCTCGACCGAGTCACGGCGACGACGACACCCGGCCAGCAATGGCCCGCGACGTCTGCGCATCAGCGGGATCGAGCACAGCGATCGACATCGCATCACCGTCGGATGCATCCGCTCCCGCGGCCTCGTCGCACGACAGCGTCATCCACGACCTGTCAGTTTTAAACATCCGTACCCCCCCGTCATCCTCACCGCCTTCTCATGTCAGTGTTTTGGGGACGCTGCCATTCTTGTCTCAAAGTTCGGGGTGCGCACTGCACCACGCACAGCATGCGAAACCCTTGGGGACCATCAAACATGTCAACGCAGCGGAACCTCTTGGGCAAAACAAGTAAGTTGAACAACAATAACATCGACCGAAGAACGACCGATACCGAACACAAAAAGATCCGTGTCCAAACCTGACGATTGGGAATTTCATCTTTGCCAGTCGAGAGAGAGAGAGGGATGTTGGGGGCGGTGAACGGGCGACCGACCGGGTCAACCCATGACGTACGCCGCCAGCATCCATATCGGTTGATCACTGAGAAGGCCTAGCGTCCAACGTCGCAGCATGTCAATGCCTCCGCCGACGACAACGCCTTGGGTCTGTGTGCACCTGTGTGTACGTGTTGTCAGATGTCCAAGTGTGATGGCATCGATGGATCACTAGAGGAGGGTAGATAAGGTCTGATAACGAACCGCAAGGTTACGTGTAGCGTACCATCAATGCGGCTTAGGCTGACACGCGCATGATGCTACGCCTGAACACTCATCGTCATCGCATCCGCACGTTCGAGGCATGGATTACGATCTGAGGGTCCCGCCCTGACGGGAACACGTTGGATCATCGGGCGGTGTCTCCTCGTCCAGTTCAACATGATGACCCGCCTATCCACGTCCACAAAGGCCAGGGCCGCCGCTCAAGTAGGACAAGGAAGAGAGGGCATTAGGAATGGGCATGTGAGATGTAGGCACGTGTGCCGCACGACTCATCCGTGTGGCATCACCGATAGTCCGATACATTACGAGATACGAGATAGTGTCTTCCGGCACCGCGTAATATGCATGGTCGGTGGACGGTGAGACGAAGATAGGGACGGAGATGAGATGGAGGTAGTGTGGAGGTGGCAGTGAGCAGCGGTTAGGTGGCAAGGAGTAAGAACCGCGGAGGTAGCACGACGTGTCGAACCTAGCCTCGAAGCGACCAACCAACCGATGTGACCATTCAAGAAGGGGCTCTGATGAGCACATGTGCCGTCCATACAGTAGGGCCGCGCAAAGGCCCCGCCTGTCGAGTCTTCTTACTATTGAGCTTCGCTGAGGACAGGGGTGCCATACAAAGTTGGAAGGGGCCAAACAACATCACAAAAAAGGCAGATTTGTGGCATGTGCTGCGGTGGCTGTCCAGCCTTGCTATCTCATGACAAAGCATCACACAGGTTGCAATAGCATTGCTGGCCATGGAATAATGACAACACAATTGGATGGTCTAGAGGTTGAACCACAATAAAGAAGTTGGTTCATGCCAGTTCTGCCTTCAATGACATTCACATCTCTGGTCCATTTGTGTGAAGTTGGTGCTTGGCCCAAGCATAGTTTGTCATTATTTGGAACTATTTCCACACTGGCACAACAGTAGCTCCCTCACTTGCCAGCAACTACATCATCAATGCCATCACCTATTCCACTGCCAAGATTATCAACGTGTGTGTTGTCCTCTTCACCTGTCTTTCCAAATTTGCCCTCCTACTGTGCCTTATCCCAGGTATCAAGCATTCAAGGTATTGAGCAACAATCACAACATGATCATCAGAGCTGCAAGAAGGTGAGTATATGCACCATCTAAACATGTGTTGATGATGATGACAGCATGTTCTTAGACAAAAACTACCTCTGAACTGCCAGCTTCTCACAGGACCCTGTTATCGATAAGGTTGTTCATGAGTCACACTATGGGTCAGTGAATGGACACTGTACTCATACCCTTGCTAATCCTTCTCTGACTCTGCAGCCTTGTCTGCCATCCCAAGAGTGAAACCAAGAGTGAAATAAGGTAGATGAATATATTTTTTTGCATGTCTACATGCTCTGATTTTCAAGAGATTATATCCAGCACTATTGCAATTTGCACCATTCATCTAACAACTCATCATCAAATCATATTGGTGTTCATGCTTCACTTTAGATAAGCCCACTCTTTTATCACTTTGTATACAGGGTCTCTTGATTCAATGCAGAACTGTTCTTGTTAACATCCCTTATCAAGTTTTTATCATCTTCAACCATGCTTTCAGCATTACCTGCAAGTTGATATCCCCAATTCATATTTCAGCTGGCCTCAATGCTTGCTTGTCTGGAAGATGCTGGATTGCTGCTATAACAGCCTTATGTAGGATATCTGTATAAGTAGTCATTCTGGTAATGCATATCCAGCTGTACCTCTGACAATGCCAGAGTATCTCTGTGATTGTCAGAGCCATTAAAACGACAAGTGATCTCAGAACTGCTAGCTCTGAGCCCAAAGAGTGCTTTTTAAGATTGCAAACCAACAGCCAAAATATGACAGACCTGGTTACATCTACTGACTCAAACATCACCTTACATGATCATCTTCCACCACCTCCAAGTCTGACTATTTTTGTGATGAAGTGGCAGTACTAAACAGACTTGTGCCACAATAACAAGAAATAGACTCAGACTGTTGTTGCAATCACAATTGCAGTTATGAAGACAAAAGTCAGTGTCCAGTGCAGTTATCAGCAAATTAACACATTATTTACATATTTAGGTCCTGTTTAGGATGTCTGCTAGGTAGGATGTTAACTTAGCTGTAAATCAGCTATGTTGGCTGGTAGCTTGGTTATGAGCCATTCTCTGTGTTAGCTCAACTGCAGGGCAGAATCAATTTGAAACTGAGCATGAATATGATTTAGAGTTCTGAGGACTGATTGTTGATATGCCTGCCAACTTGATGGCACTCATCCTATAGCCAGAATGGTAGAGGGGCTGAAGTAACAACACTGATTATTGAACAAATGATGATATTGAGGAGGAGGATCATATCCTGGATGAGCCTGTAGTGCCCCAAAAGGACCTGGAACCCCATCTTCGCTTATTTATCAATTTATATTTAGATTCCATTTTGATCTGTTATTTAATATTCATTAGTAACATTTGGGCACAGGGCTCATCCAGATACAGGCCTTAGGGTTAGATACATTATATAAGTAGCACTCATCCTGTAAAGTAGTCCTTGTGCTTGGTATTCTCATCATCTTTGCTCCTTTCATTCTCTGTCCGAGGTGAGAGTTCTCACATTAGGCTTATCTTCAAGTATTGTCTTATTGCTTGTTGATTTGATCCTAATACTTATTGCCTGTGGGTTTGATCCTGATACCAAGGAGTGCACTTATCATCCAAGGTTTAAACCCAAGGAACAAGTGGTCAAAGCTAGGGGTACCAGCGATGGACGTACTCTTTATATATGTTTATCTAGGGTGCACAGACCAGGCCATGCATTACATGTGCATATAGATAAGGTGTGAACTAATACCATATTGGGATGTGATATCTCACAGGTGTGAGAAGGTTCTGTGAAAGGGTGCAGTAATTAAATGGGGGTGGTAGCCATGAGACATGACATCATAGGTCTAGGCCCAAGTCATGTGACTGGTCACGTGACTGAAAGTGTGAGAATGAAAAATAATTAGGTCATTGTATATGCTATAACACTACCCCCCTCCTAGGACTTGTATTCCAGATGAGTCACTGTGATGGGTGCCCCACTGGGGGGACTGTAGTCAGAAAAGAGAGAGGTGAAGGTGGCAAGGGAAAGGCTGCAAAGCAGGCACAGGGCAGAAGGGTTGGAGTGATGGAATGAATCCACAGCATCTGGGCAATTTTGCAAATTGGCAACAGGTTCCCAGGTGTTGTCAGTGTTGTCATACCCTTTCTAGTGGACATGGTACTTCAATTTTCCACATTTCAACCATGATCCCACAATGTGATTGACCTCATATTATTTGTGACCATCTTTGTTGACCTTGACCACATCTGGGCAGGAGATTAGCTGCCCATCAAGGGGAGCATGATATGGTTTTACCTGGGAGGTATTGACAACTAGGTGGAAGTGGGCATTCTTTGGGAGCTACAGCTCTACTGTGTTCAGCATTGACTGAATAATGTCATAAGGTCTGATCCAGTGTTGGATGAGCTTTTTGGTGGTGTAAGAGACAGAAGTCTCCTGTTATGCAAACACCTGATCTCTCCAGTCCACAATATCCCGTGTCCATCCAGGTAGGTTTTGGTTGTCAGGTTTGGTACATCTGGTCCCAGATTGATGTTTTCCAACCTGGATCTGGTCTGGATTGATCCCAGATACATGCTAATTTGCTCAGGTTTTTAGCTACCTTCGTTACTTCACCTTCATAAGTCCTAGGGAATGCCCTGGACTATAAAAGTGTGTCCCTACAGTTTTAATACATCTTTTCTTCCCCTCCACTTTCCATCTGTGTGAACTGGGCACTGGTCACCTGTCACCTCTCACTCTCTGTGTTTCTACTGTCCCCCTCCCTTGGGTCAAGTTTATATTTGCACCCTTTATTCAATCCTTATCCATTCAGAAAGGATTATTATTTTACAGCAGTGTACAGTAATTTCAAATTTTCTGTGCTTAGCCACATCTTTTCTCTGACCTGGTATGGCATAGGGTCTTCTTCATCAGAGCATTCAATCATCTTTTGATGTGAAGCTTCCAGAGCTTCTTGGACTTCAGCATGAGATTTGCCTGCATGCTGTGCAAAGGTACCTGCCAAGGAGGAGGAACTAGCCTCAAATCCTAAGCATGGGAAGTAGTTCCACATTATCTCAAATGGGATCAACCTGTGAGATGATGAAAGTGAGGAGTTGTGTTGGAATTGGGTGAGTTTGATCCACTCAGCCCAATCCTCCTGCCTTTTTGCTACGTATGTGTGGAGATATTGTATCATTTCCTGATTAATATATTCAGTTTGTCCATCTGTCTGAGAATGATATGTGGTGGAAGTCTTTTGAGAGATTCTGAGGAGATTGCACAACTCAGTTGTGAATTCCAAGATGAATTGTGGGCCCCAGTCCAATACAATGGTAAAGGGGAGGCCATGAACACACCAGATGGCATCCCTGAAGAGTTTGGTGAGATCCATCAAGGAAATTGCCTTTTTACATGGTTCATAAATAACTTCTTTACTAAATTGATCAACAATGATGCAAATGCTATCAAAGCCTTGACTTTCTGGGAAGCCAGTAATGAAATCTATGGAGATATCTTCCCAGGGTTGCCTAGACATGGAAAGTGGTTGTATTGACTGCTTTAGTGCTGTTTGTGATCCCTTCGTGAGGGTGCACATGTAACAGTGATTTATGTAATTGGTAATGTCTTTGTACATGCCAGGCCAGCTGAAAGCATGGTGTATTCTATCATATGTATAGTACATGTCTGCATGGCCTGATATAGGATCATTGTGGGATAATTTAAGAATGTCTAGTCATAATGACTCAGGGATATAGATGTGATCCAAGTCTTCATTTATAAATAGGGAAGATGTTTCATTGAAGATGAAATGGTTAATTTTAGTGTTTTTGATTTTTTCTGATTCTTTTTTGAGATTAAGATGAAATGGGGATTCTAAGGTAATGCCAGTGATAAATAGTTTTTCTGGCGGCATAACAATGTCCTTATTCAAGTCTGTGATGGCATCACCATGATCTGGATGGCAGGAGAGCACTGATAGAATGCTTTTATTTTATTTCCCTTATCTCCTGTTATCTTTCATCTTATCTTATTGGATATCAAGAACAACTCAACAACTCGAAATGAGAAGTCGAGAGGCCGAAACCACGAATCAAACTAAGGTGTGGCAAAGGCACACACACAGAGAATGACCCATAGCGATGAGAATACTAAGCACGAGGACTACTGTACAGGACGAGTGCTACTTATATAGGATGTCTAACCCTAAGGCCTGTATCTGGATCTGAGCCCTGTGCCTGAATAATAACTAACAGATATTAAATAATGGATCAAATGAATCTAAATATGAAATGATAAATAAGCGGGAATGAAATGATGTCATGGTGATGTCAATAGGCTAGACCATGACATAATGATGATGTTGTAGAACTGATATTTAGTTAGTCGCTGAGGACAGATTACATACTCAAAACGCAGACATTACAGAGTTACTTACTCCGTCGCACCTCAGTTCAGTACTTTTACTGAAGACTGAGGTGAGACATTCAAGACTAGCTACACATTCTTTTCACTCACTAATTCTTCTTAGAATAACTTGTCCACTCATTAGGTTGGTTAATATATAGTCCAGTACTTTTACTGAAGACTGAGAATAACTTGTCCACTCATTAGCCAACACCTAACCTCGGAACAAAAGATGATGACATAACCTGATGTCAATGGAGTGATGCAATTGAAGGTAGCCTAGACCTGAATTAGTGGGTAAAGGGGAAATATAAGATAATCGGGTGAAAGATTGGGGATAGGGGTTTATAATAGAGGCGAAAGGTGTAAGTATCATAAAAGGAAACATAGGGAAAATCATGGTTCTGACATCAGAAGCTTGTAGAACTTCCTAGAACATTCCAGAACGCTTACTCAGCACCAAGCCAATGACTCACCATGACATCATGGATTCATCAGCATATTACTCATACCTTACTCATCTCTCTCACACCTGCCCTAAATCCCCTATATACATATATAAACCCATTGATATGCTGTACCTATTTTCTACGCTTGGAATTCATTGTTTCTCCTTATCTCTACTTAAGTATTCTCTTGTATTTTGAGGTTCCTGATATAATTCCAAGCATACTCTTCAGTGCTGTCACATTTTGTGACCTCGCTTCCCGCCTTTCACCCTACTCATCTTTGACATCGCCTAGGTCACTGAGTCTTTCACTTACCCTAGTTCTTCATCATCTTCCCGCCTTCTGCTGAGCTGTTGGAAGCCCTAATTGGGGGACCATTGGTAGATGCATCGCAATCACCATTCCCATAATCCATTCCCATGTTGACGTCACCTGCTCAGGTCATCAATACTCTCCCCTCACCACACATACCCTTGCTGGTTGCTGCCCCCTTTGGGCACACCATCCTTACCAAGTTTCCCAACTCATCCCCATAGACTGGGAGTGATTGATTGACCTCAATGACATCCCTGCACCAGCCTTCCTAGACATTGCGAACATCGCTTGCTACTGACCCTTGACCCTAGAGGCCCACCTAGCCCTTGAAAGCCTTGCCAATCCCATCAACACCACCCCCAAGGTCTACCATCACTGGCCTCTAACCCTTGCTGAGTACCGAGTTATCAATTGCCAATTCTCGGACTTTGAAATATTCCTCCCCAAAACTCTTGACTGCATTTAGCCATGTTGTTCCCACAGTCCTCCAATTCCTTCCCCCATGTAGAAGTCAGGATGTCTGGAGCCTCCCAATGAGAAGAAAAGAAGCCTGAAACCAAGATGCCCCCGAGCACCCTGATCTATGGTCAGGAGAAGTTCACTTTTGACAAGAGGTATGCCAATTGGACTGAGTGGTACTGTTATGACCATGAAACACACTGCTACCCTTCTGTTCCCGACATGGCAACATTTATCAATGAGGCTTGGGAGAAAGCCTGAGAGATAGTGGCAGCTGAGGTGCCAACCAAGCTGAAGAAAGTAAAGAAGATAAAGAAGGTGCTGGTCCCTCAGCCAATACTGTCAGATGGCAATGATTCTTCTGATTCTGCTTCAAACCCTCACCTGTGAGGAGAATGCTTGCTTCAACAACCCATTGAGATCCCACACCCGGCTGGACCCAAATTAGGAAAGTCCTGGGCCAAGAAGTCACAGGTGTTCAAGGGAGATAAGAAGAAGTACCCATCATGGAAGAACTCCCTACATACTTATCTCCTTGGCTTTGATGAGACTCCCACTGACAAACAAAGGATCATCATCACCCTCAGGTTCCTCAGAGGGAATGAAGCCAACGCCCCTCAGCAGTTTGCAGATGCCTATCATGATGAGAGACTTCCTTATTACCCAGATACTTTCACTACCTTCATGGGACAGCTCAATGTGAGCTTCCTATCTGTTACCTGCACACAGGAAGCCTATGATAAGCTCCAGAAGCTTAAACAAGGATGGAATGACTCAATTGAGGACTTTTTTGTCTAATTCTTCCAACTTGTTCATGAATCCAACCTTGTTGTTGGCGAGGAGACTGAAAAGCTGCTCTTGTGCATTGTGCAAAAGAGTGTACATAAGGAAATCATCACCCTTGCCAAAACCTCCAACACTGCACTTGTCTTCTCCTGCTCCCTATATGTCTGGGAGAAATATCTCATTCATGCTAAAGCTATGCTCCAGCAGAGGAAGGCCCACAAACAGGGATTTAAACCCCAGACATGGTACCAACTGGGACAAGCCTGTTGGAGATGACAACTCCAATCTCCTCCAGGCCCTCCTGTCCAACTCTGAGGTCCCTTAATGAAGTTCTGGACAAACTCCTATAACTCCTACATAGGAGTTGCCGAAGTCCTATAGAAGCAGTCGGAGATGGATAGGAAGGCCAGACTTGTGTCTAATGGCATATCAGTATGCATTCCTTATATCATTTCTTTACCCTACCTTCGCTTCATTCTCATTCCATAACTTTGTGCCATTTCCCCTTTCTCTTTACTATTCCCTTACCGAGATCGCTTGTTTCACTTCGGAGTTGATCAGACTTTGCACTCACATCTTCGCCTACCTTATATATATATTCCCTTTCACTCCTGGCTCTCCTCAGTCATTCCTGCTACTCTTTGGGCAGCAGCTGAGGTGAGTACCAGTTTTGCTTTATCTTATTACTATTGCTAATTAGTGTAGTGGGCAATCACTGCCCTTTTACTTAGATTTTAACACTTATGATCTCATCATGGTCAAATACTACTGGCCAGCCATGAGACAAGAAATCATCAAATATGTCGCCAGATGTGACTGATGCCAAAAGACGAAAACCAAGACACAGGGAAGTCACACACCCCTGCACCTAAACAAAACCCCTGAAGCCCCTTGGAAAATCATGTCTGTCAATATTATTGGACCCCTACCCCCCTCAAATGGCAAGGATGGTATCTTGATGATTGTCAACCGCTTCTCAAAGATGATGCACCTTCTACCCACCTCAAGCTCTGTCACTGCTCAAGGGGTAGCCATCCTGTTCCGAGACCACATATTCAAACTTCACAGAACCCCTCAGAAGGTCATATCAGATAGAGGTCCACAGTTCATCTCCCACTTCATAAAAGACCTGTACTCCCTGCTCCACATTGAGGGTAATCCCTCTACCACATACCACCTGCAGACTGACAGTCAGACAGAACAACTCAATTCTGAAGTCGAGCTCTACTTATGGCTCTATGTGAACCACTGTCAAAACAACTGGGCCAAGTGGCTCCCTCTTGCCAAGTTCACACACAATTCAAAGACTTTGAGTGCAATGAACTCCTCCCCCTTCCTGCTCAATTACAGGCAACAACCCCTCATCTGCACCGATACCCACTGAGAAGTAAAAAACAAGTTGGCAATGCAATTTGCAACATGAATGAAGGAAACTCATCAGCAAGTGAAGGTGGCTCTCAACAAAGTGGCTAAGGAGATGAAAAAGTACCATAACCAAGATGTGCGAAGCCCACCCTGATACCAGAAGGAAGACCTTGTCTTGTTAGAAGGGAAGAACATATGTTCTGATCGACCTTCCAAGAAACTTTCTAATAAACAATACAGTTCATTCAAGATCATCAAAAAGATGGGCCTGGCTGCATATAAACTAGCCCTTGACAAGGTGTGGTGTGAAATACACCCCATCTTTCATGAATTGCAACTCTGGCCATACATCACACCCATGTCCAAACAACAGCCGGAACCACCCCATCCCCCTCCCCAAATTGTTGCTCAGAAAGAAGAGTATAAGGTGGAACAGGTAGTCGATTCTAGGAAGTGATGAGATCAGGTTGAATACCTCATACACTGGAAGGGTTACCCCCCTGAAGAATGGATTTGGGAACTAAAGGATCACATACAACAAGGTTGAAGTATTTCACAAAGCACACCCCGATGCTATTCACACCTTCCTCCCCACTGTACTGTGTGACTGTACCCTCTGCTCCTTTTTGGTCACAGCTGTTTTCCACAACCCTTCCTTCTGTGAATTTGCCATCTCCCTGAGCCACTATGACAACTCCTTCTTCGAAATCCCAGGACCTGAGGATGAGCCAAACCTCATGGGTATTCTGGTTGATCAGGATGACAACCCTTGAAAGGGGGGTGATGACAGAACACTTTTATTTTATTTCCCTTATCTCCTGTTATATTTCATCTTATCTTATCGGAAGCTTGTAAAACTTCCTAGAACATTCCAGAATGCTTACTCAGCACCAAGCCATTGACTCACCATGACATCATGGATTCATCAGCATATTACTCTTACCTTACTCATCTCTCTCACACCTGCCCTAAATCCCCTATGTACATATATAAACCTGTTGATATGCTGTACCTATTCCCTATGCTTGGAATTCATCATTTCTCCTCATCTCTACTTGAGTATTCTCTTGTCTTTTGAGGTTCCCTGATAACTAGTAGCTAAAGATCCTCATGCTATACAAATTCCCTTCACCTTTACTACTGGTTGAAAAGTCATCAAAACCTGTGCTCTAGTTGACTCTGAAGCCATCCACTCCTGCATAGATTGGGCCTTCATCAAAAGACACCACATCCCACTCACCCACCTCCCAAAACCTGTTCCAGTCTGGAACACAGATGACACCCCAAACAAGGGAGGACCCATCAAATTCTCTGTCACCTTACCCATCACCATTGAGGACCTGTCCTACTCTGAAACTTTCCATGTCATGCACTGCAGTGATGATCCCTTCATCCTTGGAATGCCCTGGCTGAGAGAGGCCAACCCACTCATTGACTGGTTGTCCAACACCCTCCTTCTTCCCATCTCAGATGCCTTACCACCAACCCAGCCAACCAAATCCCCCTCAGAGACAAAATGGCTCATGGAGCATGCTGCCAAAGTCACAAATATTCCAGACCCTATCCAAATCCGCCACATCCAAGTTGAACAAGATTGGAATAGCATTTTATTCAACTATCTCTAGGACTGGGAAGAACATACATAGATGGCCAACATATAAGGAATGGAAAGCATAGGAAGATAAAGTCATCATTAAGTGTCTTACCACCACAACTGACCTTGCCATCGAAGCTCTCGCCAAAAGGAAAGAGATATACCTCCTACCTGAATTTGCTGACTTTGCATCTGTGTTCACCAAGGAATCAGCTGATCATCTCCCTCCTTCTCAACCTTATGACCACCCTATTGAACTCAACAAGGCATTTAAACCTCAATCTGTGAGACTCTACCCCCTCACCAAGGCTGAGAAGAAACATCTGCTGTTTGAACCGGTGTTTAGTGAGGTCCTGCACCTCGCTTGGCAACTTTCTTTTGGAATAGTGCGACATTTGTCCAATCGGAATACTCGAAAGGCTAGTGGAAAAGTCGTCAGGCGATAACGTTACACAGCTGCTCTGCAGATGAAGCCACCAAAGACTTTCTTGAAGAAAATCTTCATGCAGGGAAGATTCACCCTTTGAAATCCCCTCAGTCATCCCCCTTCTTCTTCATCAACAAGAAGGACAGGAAGCTGCACCCATGTCAAGACTACTGGTATCTCAATGAACATACCATCCAGGACATCTACCCTCTTCCCCTTATCTCCAACCTCATTGAACATCTCCAAGGTGCCAAGGTGTTTACCAAGTTCGACATTAGATGGGGGTATAACAACATCAGAATCAAGGAGTCCGACTGTTGGAAAGCCACCTTTCTCACTCACAAGGGCTTGTTTGAACCCACTGTCATGTTCTTCGGACTGATGAACTCCCCCACTACCTTCTAACATTTCATGAATAACTCCTTTCATGACCTCATCACTGAAGGATGGCTTGTCATCTACATGGACAACCTCCTTATCTTCTCCTCCAATAAAGAAACCCACACCAAATGCACCTGTTGTGTGAATAACTGAGCTCAACTTTCACCTTAAGTTGGAAAAATGCGACCTTGCTACCACTGAAGTCGAATACCTGGGCATAATCATCAAATCAGGAGAACTTGCCATGGATCCCATTAAGCTCGCTGGGATCACTGAATGGCCGACACCTCTGAAAGTCAAAGAAATCTGATCTTTCCTTGGCTTTGCCAACTTCTATCAATGATTCATCCCAGACTACTCCACCATTGCTTGCCCCCTCCTTGACCTCACCAAGAAAGACCACCCCTGGGATTGGTCTCCTGCATGTGTTAATGCCTTTATCTCTCTAAAAAACATGTTCACCTCCACACTGGTACTGCTCTTACCTGATCCCACTAAGCCATTCTCCATCACCACCAACACTTTCAAATGGGCAACAGATGGTGTCCTCTTCCAACCTGATGGCAATGGTGACCTCAGGCCATGTGCTTACCTCTCCCAATCCTTCTGCTCTGCAGAATATAACTATGACATCTACAATTGCGAACTTCTTGCTGTCATCCATGCCCTCAAAGCATGGCACCACCACCTCCATAGCTCCCCTTTTGTGATCTCAGTTCTGACCAACCATAAGAACCTTACCTACTTCTGCGAACCCCACAAGCTGAACCACCACCAAGCCTGGTGGCTTTTGGACCTTGCAGACTTCAACTTGAAATTCACCCATGTTCCTGGCTTTGCCCTTTTTGCCCCCAACACCTTGTCTTGCAGCCTGGACTTCATATCTTCCAATGACACAGACAATGTGGACATCGTTCTCCTCTCTGACAACCTCTTTGTCAAGATCATCAATACCAACCTCACCTCCAAAGTCACCACCTCCCCTTCCAATCCTGTTGTCACTGATGCCCTTTATACTCTCAAGGGTTCCATCGCCCCTAAATTCTTCTTCTGTTTGTCTAACTGGTCCTATGATGCTGGCATCCTTATCTACCAAGGCCATGTCTACATCCCTGATGCCCTCCACCATGAGGTTGTCTCCTGTGCTCACAACCACCCCTCTGCTGGCTATCCAGGCTACCTTAAGACCCACCAGCTCATCTCCCATGACTACTGGTAGCCTGGACTAGCCTCCTTTGTTTGCTGTTTCATTGAAGGCTGTGGCCTCTGTCAGCAAATGAAAGCCAACACCCACTCAACCATTACCCCCCTTACTCCTATTGCCTCCTCCTGCACCTGCCCCTTCTAGCAGATCTCCTGTGACCTTATCACTGACCTTCTGGAGTCTGCTGGTTTCAACAGTTTTTTAGTCATGGTCAACCACAGGCTTATGAAAGCAGTGATTCTATGTCCCACATGGAAAACCATTACTGCCAAAGGCATCACCCACCTCTTTTTCCACAAAGTATACACACAGTTCAGACTCTATGATAAAATCATCTCTGATTGTGGCTCACAATTCACCTCAGAATTTGCCAAATCCCTACAAAACTCATTGGGTACCAACTTGCCTTCTCCACTGCCTATCATTTGCAGATAGATGATGAAACAGAACAAGTTAACCAGGAAGTTGAGACCTATCTCTGTCTATTCTGCCACCAAAATCCCACCAAATGGGCAGAACACATCCCAATGGTGGAATTTGCACATAATCACCACCCCCACTCTGTAACCGACCAATCTCTGTTCTTCCTCATGATGGGTATGAACTCAAACCATTACCCATGACCATTGCAGAAACCCCATTACCTGCTATCAAAACTAGACTAGATATGCTCTCCTGCTTCTGTGATGAAGCCCTGGCATCCCACAAACTTGCACACCAAGTCATGAAATCACACAACACACATGGATTCACCTCCTGGAAGCAAGGAGATAAGATCTGGTTAGAGGCATGAAATCTGAAACATTCTCTCACCTCCCCTAAATTCACACCTAAATGGGAAGGCCCCTTTGTAATCACCAAAGTCTTATCCCCTATCTCCTACCACCTTTGCCTCCCTAAAACATGGAATATTCACCCTGTGTCCCATGCCTCTCTCTTATCATCCTATTGCAAAAACAATGTTCATGGCCCAAATTACCTAGCTCCACCCCTGGAATTAATAGAAGGAAAAGAAGAGTATGAAATAGAAAAAATCTTACACTACAGGGGGATCACAACCCATCAGCAATTCCTGATTAGGTGGAAGGGTTACATGGCTGATGAAAATTCTTGGCAAGCTGAATCAGATCTGACTAATGCCAAGGCTGTCCTCAATGCTTATAAACACCTTCACCCCAAGGTTTTTCCCCAGTCTTGTACCTCCATCTTCACCAAAACCATTCATGTTATGTCTCTCCACCCCACTTCCTCCCATCCCCATGCCACATTCCCCCTCATCCCTCAGGGAACTGTCACTCGATGACTTAGCCAGAGTCCTCCAACTGACAATCAGCAGATGGCATCACCTCTGCCCTCTCCTAAGGGCATTGAGTCTCCTAATCCAGTATTTCTTCTGCCTAATGCTGCTGTTGATGCCTTTGCCAACAGTCTCTCCACCAAATCATCAGTGACCCCATCATTCCCACCAGATTCCACATCCTCCAGTAAATCCTACTTTACCACCCCAGTTGTGCTACCCCCCCACATTGACACCACTTGCCCTCAACCCATCTATGGCAATCATATTGTAACCCTCTGCTGGGAAGATCCCACCAGGTGTATTGCCCCAGACCATGCCAAAGAGGACCACTTCCCAGTGGAACCCAACCTCCCCTTCCATGCTCACCACTTCCAACAAGGCTACCCAGATGAGGAGTACCAACTAATCTTCTGAGTCCACCTCATGAACCCTTACCTCACTCTGCCTATCGATAGGTTCCTCCAACTGGGTTTCCCTCTCTTATATCTTATCTAAGCCTACCGACAGCTGGCATGAATCTCCACGATTGCTAAAAACCTTTACATACTGGAGTTCACCATGCAGAGGACTATGTTGTTCTCCATTCGGGATCTCAGGATGTCTGCCCTGGGAGGGCTGGCCTACCAATTAGATTTAGGAGACTGGGTTGAAGAATTGGACAGATATATGGCCGACGTCACCTACTCAGCCTTATGAGCCAGGAGAGAGGAGCAAGGGGAATATATCCCATTCACCCCTTGTAGTTGTTACGAATCCCCTTGCACCTAACTTTTATCCTCGCACTCATTTCCTCACTTTCTTTTATCCTCACGTTTATTACATCACATGACCTCCACAAGGCCGATCACATGACCAGTCACATGATGAGTCCAGACCCTGATGTCATCTATGACATCATTGCCTCAAGGTTGCCACATGGCAAACCCTAGACTACCCTAGACCCCTATCTTCATCAGATCTCCATGACAATTCTGCCACCTCCTAGATCTCCCAATCTGATCTAATCTCCCCCATGTATCCATTAGTATATATTGGATCTTGATCCCAATCCTATCTCCTAGAACTATGATCTAGATCTTAGGGCTTGCCTCCTTGTAGCCTGTAGCTCTTAATCTCCATTTTTCCATTCCCTTCATTACGCTTACTGTATTACGTTCGTTACCATATATAGTAGTGTACAGCTTGGTCCATGTGTGGACCCAGGCAATATATAAGGCGAGTGGCCTAAAGCCAGGAACCCCAGCTTTAGCCACTTTGTCGATTGGCTCCTCCTCTGTCTGCTAAGGGCTTGGCCTTTGGCCTTATCCCTCGTCCCTCATAAAGGCTCTATGATGGTTCCTGCTCCAGCTAGCCCCCAATACAGGCATTCCTTCCTTCTGCTGGGTAGCTCTGTCATCAGCTTTCTTTCCTTAGGGTTATGGTTTGGTCCAGCCGATGGTCTGGTTCAGTTTCTCAGTGAACACAATGAGCTATTCACAACAGTAGTAGGGCACAGATGAACCCTGACAAAGTCATTGCCACCAGTCCCAATTGGAGAAGCCCTTGGGAGGACTTGAAGTTTTGGAAAGACAAGCTTTTTCCCCTCCTAAAGGAGCACCCACTATATCCCGAGACCTGTTACTGCTGCCACTGCCTTGGACATTGGAAGGCCAACTGTAACCACTATGTCTGCCCCACCTGTAAGCACCGAAAGCCCAGGCACCTCCAATACCAATGCCTAGAACAGGTTATAGCCTATACCTATCAGTTGCCCCTGCTACCTTCATCTTTGTCTCCTTCCTCCTCCTGTCACTCTTGCCAATCCCCACCATCACCACCATCACCACCTTCCACCCAGATGCCCCACCATAACCCATGCTGCCATAGAAATACATGATGTCCCATCCCAGTCCCTGCACCTTGTGCACCCTCTCCCAAGTCAGCTGACATCAAGGATGTTATTGATAAAGTCAGGTGAGGTAATATCACAGGCTCTCCAGGCCCCTCATATGGTGATTTCTAGTATTTGTTGCAGACTCAACACCCTAAACCAGGGGTAATGTTACAATTTATGCGTACACTTTTTTTCTTTCCTTCTGTCATTGGACTTATTTCTCCTTGCTTAGCTCTCGTTATGCTAAGCTCATATCCCTTCCCATCACGTACTCATTTATTCTCCTCTTTTCTAGAATGTTCTCTGCTTACTCATTGAGTTCCTTTGGCTATTGGCTCACTGACTCAATGATCAGTCAGTCACTGTTCTTTCATATTCTTGTTGGAGAGGACCCTAGCAATAGTATTGGATGATTGATAGGACTTACATAGTAAGCTTTGAGGACATTGGGACAGTCTAACCTGGTGGTTACATGTCAAGAGACTTGTTTAAACTCAGTAGTCTGAGTGTGAACTGTAGGTACATGATTATCTAAGACTACCATAAAAGGTAACTAAGTGTGTACTATAGTAAAAGGGTAGTGAATGAGTCACGCTCATTAGGGATGAGTCACACTCGTTCAACACTCCCCCTTGCTAAGCAGCCAGTAAAGGTGCATAAGCATCTAAAGGACAAGGCTAGGCTATCTGTGGGAGATCATAGAAAACTAGACCTAGCTGTGAGCAGAACTGCTCAAATTTTATATATCCCAAGTTCTTGGTGAACATATCTGCAGGATTGGTGGCACCTTCTATGTAGAAGAGCTCAATCTTTCCTTCAGTAACCCAATCTCATATACTGTGCCAGTGAATATCAATATGCTTATTTTGCTTTTCAGTTACTGAGTTGGAAGCCATAAAGATAGATCCTTGGTTATCTCCACAGATAGGGATCGCATTTAGGCAGTATCCCATTTCACCAAGTAACTGGCGAATCCATATCACCTGACGGCTGCAATCAGATAAGGCAATATACTCAGCCTCAGTAGAGAACAGGGCGACAACTTTTTACATGCGTGTCTGCTATGAGAAGATGCCTCCAGCTAGTTTCAAGAACCAACCAGTCTGAGAGCGTCAGATGTTTGGGTCAGAGGCCCAGTCTGAATCTGTACAAGCAGTTATCCCATTTCCAGAAGCATCATCATAGACTAGGGAGTAGTGGTGAGTACCAAGCAAATAGCAGCAGATATATAGCACTTTGCTCACATGGTCTTCTGAGGGGTTTGCTGCATGCCTTGAGAGGGCAGTTACTGCATAGGCAATATCTGGGCGAGTGCCTAGCATGATGTACAGTAGAGACCCAATGATGGATTGGAATTGTAAGCGAGTTCCAGCATCAGCAGTCTGATCGTTGTCTAGGGGGTAGTACCCCTGAGGCAAGGGAGTGGGTGCAACATAGGCATTCTGTATGCCAAATCACACTAGGACCTTTTCAAGGTATTCACACTAATCAATTAAGACCTGGCATCCTGAGCAGCATATGTGCATATGGAGAAACTCAGTGGCTACACCAAGATCTTGACATTCCCACTTCTTCATGAAGAGAGCCTTGACCTCATTCACGATCTCTTTGCTGGGACCACAGAACATGGCATCATCTACATAAATGATTGCAACAACCATATGGGTGCCATGTTTTCTGTAGAGGAATAAGCCAGCATCTGACTTAAGGTGTTCAAAGCTGAGTTCTTCCATGGACTCATTGAGGGCCTTCCACTATGCCAATCTAGCCTGTTTAAGGCCATATAACGCCTTGAGTAGGTGGAGGACCTTGTCCTCTTGACCAGGAAGTTTGAATCCCTCTGGTTGTTCCATGTAGATCTCTTCATCCAAGCAACCATATAAATAGGTGCTGTGGACATCTACAGCCTCAATATGCCAGTTTTCCAGGGCAGCTAGTGCAAGCATAAGCTGCACTGTCTCAAAGCGCACAACTGGAGAGAATATTTGATTGAAGTCGAGTCCTTCAATCTGGGAAAATCCCTTCGCAACTAATCGTGCACACTTTTGACTGTCTGGTTTAACATTGAAGACCCATCTGTTCTTAATGACCTGCCGATTTTTTGGGCAGTCTACTAGTTTATATACATCTCACTTTTTAAGCATCTCCAGCTGCTTGTGGCAAGCAACCTTCCACTCCTTCTGATCTGCAGAGGGTAGTTTAAGAATGTCCCTGAAAGTCCATTTGTGAATCAGCTTTGATCCTGCAGAATCAGCCAATGCAATTGCCTTATTCAATAGATATATGATGAGGTCTGCTCCCCCTTCCTGACACAGATTCTCAACATCCTCCTTACTAAGAGCGGTGGGAGATGATGGAGATGCAGCATCTTCAGGTGGTGAAGAAGGGGTGTCTGGGAAGTGACCCAGTATATCCTTGGTTGGAGCTGGAACCCTAGAAGGGCCAGGCTCAACAACATCACATCACCGAGAGGTATGCTCTATATCCTTCAGCTGATCCACTGGGTGTTGGTCGTCACCATACACATTGTCAGGCCACCTGGGCACACGACATTCATGCTGAGGGTGGAGTGGAGGAGCAGGCATAAGAGGGTGAGGTTCCTTTCAAGATCGGCAAGGAGGGGATAAAGCATGTCTAGGCAATGGAGTACGTGAAGCAGATGGGGGACTAGGAGGTGGAACAAAGGGAGGAGATGGTAGACAAGGAGGTTGAGGATAATTTCGGTCCTCATGACTGACAGGAGGTGGCGCTGGTAGCTGCACATTGACTTCATCAGGAACAGGGGTTTAGGCAGTGGGTTGTCTGCAAGTTGAAGTTTTACACTTTGGGAATTGTGCTTTATCAAAATGAGCATGCACAGATGTGAAAATGACATTTGTGGGAGAGCGCATAAAAATATAGTTGCTCTCATGTCCAGGAGCGACACCCAGGTACACCATAAGCTCTGACTTAGGAGCCATCTTGTTGGTGCACATATCCTGAGGGATGAATACATATATTGCACATCCAAACATGTGCAAGTGGCTAATGTCAGGCTTTTCCTTGTAAAGGAGCTCATAAGGGGTACGCCAATTGTGTTAGCGGAGCGGTGTCCTATTGTACAAGTGACAAGCATGTGTCATTGAGAATTCCCACCAGCTATCAGGAATGCAAGCCTCAAGGCACATAGCTTCTGATTTGTCCATGGCAGTGTGCATAAAGCACTCAGCCCAGCCATTCTGCTGTGGGACATGTGGGGCACTCTGGAATACATGGATCCCATTATCAGCCAAGAGCTTATCAAAAGCATGAGATGTGTACTCTCCTCCTGTATCAGATATCCATCCTTTGACTTTGGCAGAGAATTGCGTCTGGACCATTGATAAAAAATGTTTAGTGACCGTCAATGCAGCATCTTTGGTGCACAGAGAGGTCATCCAGGCAAAGGAGGTGTAATCATCCACAAATGTGATGACATATTTGTAGTGGTGGTATGATTTGATGGGGAATGACTTTATGTCAGAGTACACAAGCTCAAATGCTTGACTGGCTCTATGCACATCAGGTGGAAAGGTGTGATTGGGCATCTTGCCCATAGTGCAGCCAGGACAAATAATGTCCTCCTGTGGTGTGGATGTCTCAGGGAAGCCTCACGTATGTTTTCATGCATGCTTCTGGACCTCCTTAGAGGGGTGACCTAACCAGCGATGTAACATTTCCCATGTCAGCTGAGTGCTAGTGTACATATCTTTAGAGGCATCTGCTGACTCCAGAATGTACATGTTAGGGCCTAGTTGGCCAGGAGTGAAGGGCACCAAGATGTCGCCATCTCCATACATAACAGTAATCTGTTGAGCATTGCCTTTAACTTTGGCACCTTTGCATAGCAGTTGTCCTAATGACATGAGGCAAACCTTGGAGTTGGGCAGGTGCCCTATATCATATAACTCCAGTGTATGATGTTTGCCATTAGCATCAAGCCAGGGAACATGAATAAGGCCTGTGCTGACTACTTGTAGTATGTTGGCAGCAGTATGAACTGGTATTTGGTCTTTCCCTTTCAAAGGAACATACTCAGAAAATTCTGAGTGATGGGGAGTAAAGTGCAGTGATGCACCAGAGTTAAGAATCCAAAATGGACAATCAGGCTTTCCATACTGTTGTAAAACACTAATCCTATCTGGAGAGAATAAGGACTAGAAAAAGAAAGGGTGCGAGTATAGGACTTGACCCAAGAGAGGGGGACAGGAAAGACAGGCCGTAGTGAGTAGAGGACCTAGGCAGCTCCCTTCTCAGACAGACAGAAAGTGGAGGGAAAAAAAAGATCCTTTTCTGAGGTGTGGTACACCCCTTTTATAGTCCTGGGAATACCTGTAGACTTCTATCTACAAGGCCTAACTAGTCCGGGTCCAAACAGCACCCAGCAGATATGTAAGCTAAACGAATCTGATCCGGATGAATGGATCCAGCACTGGATTGACGCAGTCTGGGCCCAGAACAAATGGCCAGATTGTACAGACAGATACAGATGGACGAAGACATCAATGGAAGATAAAAAGGACCTACCCGAATGGATGATGGATGTTACGGATGCTTGAACAGACCCTTGTAATGGACAGAAAGGGGGGTTTACAACCGTAGGAGGATTTGACCTCCTACAATGTGTGCATGAAGATTGGGAGCCATGGGCACAAACATGCTTGCATTGGCTCAGTTCTGCTACATTGTTTCGTGCATAGAGAAAAGCAGCAGTAGCAGATGAGTACTGGTGCAACAATGAATAGGAATGTACTAACCTGAGATCCTCTTGGTCATAGTGACCTTGGACCTCAGTCTCAGAACCATAGATATTCATCTCATCATCAGTATCCCAGGAGGTGAATAGAGCAGCCATGATGTGGCACTTTCAGGATTTCTTTGAAGAACAAGTCGGGAGCCTCACAGCAGGGGCAATATAAGTGGAGGAGAAGGCAGGGGCATCAGGCATTGTAATAGCCTCTGGCTCATAGGACAGTGATGATGGTAAAGAAGGGACAGGTGACCCTAGACATTCAAGGAGAGGGCATGCTAAATCAAGGGATTGGATGGTTCTCAGCAGTAGGCTGGATCTCTAGCCAATGGGCAAGATCAAAAGCCTTAGTTATTGAATCAAAGGCCAGAGGGCCTTGAGTTCCTTGGTACCACTGGGTAGGCTGGTGAGCAGCAATGCATGGATCAACTACAGGAGAAGTGAAAATGTAGGCTGGCACTATAGCAACTGATGCAAACTGCATCTCATCCTCCACAAAAGAGAGGTGATTGTGCTTAGCAGCCTTACCAGCATAAGGTCATTTCTTCCCCTTCTTGTCTGCACTGTCACCCTCCTGCTGCCCAGAAGGTGCTGGAAAAGACTGCTGCTGAGACTTGAAGGAGGGATTACTCTCTCCCTTGCACTTGACAGCACTGATCTTCTGGGCCTGTTGGGTCCCAGATGCATAACCTTTGCCACCCATAGTAGAGTGCTGCTCCCAAGAGAGTGTGGCAGCAATCACTATTTCCTTGATGGTAGGTGGGATCAGATTTCCAGCCATATCCTTCTTCTGCACAAGCATCTGCACAACCACGTCCATATTCACAGGTAATTTTGATATAAGGATCATTGCTTGAATCTTCTCAGGTACATTGTACTTTGCACTCACCAGCTTGGCATAGTGGTTCTGGATACACTAGAGAGCATTTCCAGGATGCGAGTTGGCAGAGATAGTGGTGTCCATCATGGCCTTGAAATCCCCATAGACCTGGGGAAGGCCAGCAGACATGAAGTCGGCCTTGAGAGCCTTAATAAGGTCCTTAGCAATGGTCTGAGAAGAGTACTTCTGCTAAAGGATTGACAACATAGTCATCAACATAGAGCCAGCGATGCGGGAATTGGCCTCGTGCCACTTGATGTAATAGTTCTGGAGCTCGCTATCAAAGTTGCTCCCAGAAGGAGGGGTGTCAGGCTCAGGAAAGTCGATACACCACATGCACCCAAGTGACTGAGTATAGGCAGCAATAGCAGGCCACCAAATAGCCCAGTTGGTGCCAGTGAATATAGGGACACAAGCAGCAGTGGTATTCAAAGACATGATAGTTCTATGGTAGGCGAAGTGCATCAGAATGACATAGTTTCCCCATAGTGTCCAGCATAGTGCAGCTATAAATGGCGCAATCTGACACTAGAGTCATGCTCAAGCTTTACATGTAGTGTGATGAGGGTGAGCCCACCAGTGCAAACTATCATTCAACTGCACATGATAGATAGTAGATGCAGCCAGAAAAACCAGCATGCCATGGTTTGGCTTGACTTAGGTTAACAGTGCAAACTGATACTCTATCATATATGGTGTAATAGTATAGTCGAAAGTACCAGCATGCCACAGTTTGGCTTGACTCAGGTAATTCGGACTAACAATGCAGCCAGAAATACTAGCGTGCCATGGTTTTGAAAAGGCTACGAGAGGAAACACGCGAGGGAGAACTGCGAGCAAGGGTCTCAGTCGTTGCGACGGGCAAACGTACTATGGTATTACCTGCAAGCAAGGGTCTACCCAAGTCATAAGTATGGTCGTTCGTAGCGTAGACTATATATACTCACCTCAGTCGTTGCGACGGGCAAACGTACTGAGGTGTGTGTCGGAAAACAGGCAACTAAATAGTTGTGTTGCCACTTGGCAGTACAAAGGTAAAGTGATCACAAAGGGTGAAAGGGATAAAGGAAAAAAGGATGAAACGGATACAAACGGGGTTGTATGTACAGAGGCACATGAGGACAAAGGGATTCGGGCCGTCGTGGCTGCGCGCACGGTTGCCCAAATCTGACAGGTTTGGCTCAACAAAGTAAAATGGTGCAATAATACTACATGTGTGCACAATGAGGAAAAGCCCTATGTATCCAGGTTTGGCTGGATCAACTCAAATGCAGCCATAAAGGCACTGTATGAGGATCAGCTGCTGAGCTGGGGCTCATAACCTGTTGGAGAGGACCCTAGCAATAGTATTGGATGATTGATAGGACTTACATAGTAAGCTTTGAGGATGTTGGGATGGTCTAACCTGGTAGTTATGTGTCAAGAGACTTGTTTAAACTCAGTAGTCTGAGTGTGAACTGTAGGTACATGATTATCTAAGACTACCATAAAAGGTAACTAAGTGTGTACTACAGTAAAAGGGTAGTGAATGAGTCACACTCATTCAACAATTCTTCTAGTTTCTATATGATTACTCAGCATCCCTTCACTCTCATATATAAACCCCCAAGTAGTACCCATGTCCTTCAGCTTAGACCTACTTGGCTTACCTAATCCTAACCTCCTTTTCATGTGTCTTTGCTTTACACCTGAGTGAGCGTTTTAGCTCTTGCCTGCATCTCATCCTGATTGCAAGGGATAGTCCTTGATTCACCTGCATCACTGGGAAATCTATCATCTGGTAACACCAGGATGAACCATTGACCTTGCCACTTGCAAGGTACCCCCTTGTCTCAGTGTCTTAGGACCTTCACCAAGTTCACACCTGACCCTTCGGGATCAAGCATAACACTTGGTGAGAATCAGAAACTGGACCCACATGAAGTGTGTTTTGTGTGAGAAAGGCATGAGTGTCCAGGTGCACACCTGACCAAGTTGACAATCTTTACATGTGTCACCATGGCAGTAGTGACATTGGATGTGTCAAGGCACATTGAGAATGGCATGGAATGTGTGCCAAAGTATGAGACCATAGAGGGGATCACACAGTGAGTTTGCTGAGTTATTTTGGTTTTGATTTGCTATTGATCAATGTCAACATTATTGAACAGGACCCTAGTAGCTGCAAAGGACGGCTAATAGGACTTACATAGAGTGCTTGAGGACATTGGGATGCTCTAAACTGAAGGTTACATGTCAAGAGACTTATTTAAACTCAGTAGTCTGAGTGTGAACTGTAGGCACACAATTATCCAAGACTACCATAATAGGTAACTAAGTGCATACTACAATGAAAGAGTAGTGAATAAGTTATGCTCATTCAACAAACATCACAGGAATGTCAAGCCATTCAAGTGTGACATTGTTCCACAGTCAAAGAAAGCCAAGGATCTCCTTCAGGCTTAACATGCAAAGCCAGCCAATTGTACATAGGGAAGAAGGATTCACCCCAGGATCCCTGTGCAACCAAGAATGCTGAGAATGTTGAATTTCTTGCCAAGTGTTATGTGTCAATTTGAGCTACCTGTTCTGTGTTATGATGAGATCATTGTTGTATATACAACTCCCTTGAAACTTGGTAACCAGTGATCAGTACAGTATCAGTGCCCTTCAATAAGGACTTCCACAAAGCAAAATGGAGACAAACCTTCCTGTCCAGTGTGGTCTCCACATTCAAAGGGAATGGAAGAATACAAAGATTGCTTTCACCTACAATGGATGATATCATGATGTATTTTGCAGGATATAAACCTGAGAGTATAGGTCACCCAAAGCACAAAAGACCGATTTTGCGATATAAGTTTGTGCCCGAGATGCAGCAATACTAGACCGTTCTCCCAACGACAGACAAGGTATGTCTGCAGTAATTCCCCACCGTCAAGCGCCCATATGAAGCCCACTCTTCAAAAATGCAGTCAGTGATTGGGTCCCACCCATGAAATGACCGATTGCAAAGGATTTTCGTAAAGCGGTAGCGCGATTACGGAGCGCGAAACCTACACCACGACGTGACGATCAAATGAGATATTACCACCGACGCTAGCAGCGCTGCATATTCGAGATGGTGGCCCGGCTGGTCTCTTACGTTGCGGTGGAAACCCACAATGATTT
>JBBPKT010000162.1:0-12722 GCA_038089395.1 Pulveroboletus frians
ATGAGTTGCCGGAGGGGTATGTGACGCCTGCACCGACGAGGACGCTTCCCAAGAGGGCTGCGTGAGTGCGCTCTTGTCGTGCAGGCTGGCGTGGCTGACGGGTTGAGGATGCAGATCGGTCAAGAAGACGGTACCTATGCAGAATGTGGTAGATGAGGACGACGAGGAAGACGAAGAGGAAGAGGAGGAAGAAGGGACACCTGGGCCTGTACCAAAACGACCGGGCGGACGTTCTCGGTATGTCCTCCCTTGTCGCTCGTGTTGATCTAACGCAGGACGGGCAGTGAGACGGGCCAAAACACGACGTTTGACTCGATCATGGATTCGGAAGAGGAGGAAGAAGAGGAAGAGGAAGAAGAAGAGGTGCTTTCGATTGTGGTCAGAGGGGACGAGTGATTGGGATCTGAATCTATCTATTGCTCAAGGAATCTTGTATAATCAGTTGTGTAGGACAGGTGTATAATTTTATCTACACAGTCAGTATTTCGTCCCCCACCGCGTCACTGAACTCTTAATACCATCCACTTGTCTAACGATAGCAAGGGATACGTTCGCAAGCGATCTTACTCTCCGTGATCGTTGCACTCGACGGGTTCGTCGATGATGTATTCAAGTTGCTCTTTGGTTCGCACCCCGACGCACATCAGTCGGTGGGACCATCCCAGCTCACTCTCACCGGGCGTACATCCACTCCGTCAGAATACTTGAACGCGCACGTCAGCTAGCGCCATATTCTGGTATACCAGGGCCCGGACGATCACCGTCAAGCTATCCAAACCAAACGGCTTGCCCCTCGCGACATCTCACCATCTGCTCACCATAACCACGCGACAGGACGACTTTCCCGACGTGTTGTCGTCTCGTGGACTCCAAACGATTTCCCATTATGCGCCCGAGACAGGAGAAGCCGACGCAGCATCTCTCCTCGTTGCATCACGTCGCGTTTGCACTGGGTTTTCATCTTGGAGTTGGAGACAGTGCTCCGCCCCCTTGGGGTACCGACATCCTCGCTCAGCGATCTCGCCCAAGATACACAAGGTGACAGACTGACAGTCGTCAATACCAGTTCCACGTACGAGACCGCGCCAACCTTGGTTTGCCCATTGTGCTTGCACGATGTGCCCGCTGCTCTGTCCCTCACTCGAGTATCATTTTCATTAAATCACTGTTCGCGATGCCCGGTTAGATTGAAGCGAGCCTGTTCCCTAGGGAACCCCCCCGTCATTCCAACATATGCGAATGAGGCCTTGAGGACCAACTCGTGGATACACCCCCAGACTGCCATTCCGGTTCTGATGACCTCGTCGGCAAGCTCGTCATTCCACATCCACACCTGTGCGGACGCGAATTCGCATTCTAACCCTTGAGTGAGCGAGTCACGTCACAATACCCACCACATGGTTCCGAGTCGGATATCGCGACATGCCCCATCCCGTGCGTTAAAGTGGACGCAGGCAGGGATACAGTAATGCAAAGTTAACTGAGATGTACACGATGGATGTCATTGTTAAACGTGGGCACTTTACAAGCAAACCAATCGGATTGGAGGTGATGAATCACGAAACCTCGTAATCGAGTCGCTCAAACTTAGGTGTGACGTTGATACCGAATCTTCCAGTCCAGGAATTCTTGCGAGCCTCGGATTTGGTTACGGAGGGTTTCTGAATTGGACGAACGAAGTGGTTACAACTAGTATTGCAGAATGGGACCCAACTTACCATTCTTGGACAGTTCGTACAACGCAGCAGCAGGTCCGAGTGACTGTTGGGATGGCCTGCCCGAAGGATCGGGCAGCATTCTCACTATGTCGATCACGTGTCGGCTTATAACCTGCTCGCCGGCCGCTGGTTTCATCAGTGGTTGCACACCAGAAGACGAAGACGGGCTTACTCGTCTTTGCAAGTTCGGCAAGAGTCTTGATGGCTTTCGTTTGGGTCTGTGCGCGATTGTCCTTCAAGGAGTTGATGCTCTTCTCCACAATCGACGTTAGCTCCACCAAATCGTAACTCCCTACATAAAAATCAGTCATGTAAATGCATACGATCACCAGACATATACCAAGAATGTCGAGACATATCAGGCTCCTGCGAACGTCATGGGATTTACCGCCTTCGAGTTTCTTCATTAGAGTGGGAATGAGGTCATGCCCCATGATTCGCTGCCTCAGATCAGCTGGGCCCAACACATCATCAGCACAATTCGGATCAGCAAGAGTTCACAAAATTACCAAAGGTCATGAATCCGCGGAAGATATCGAAACCTTCGATTCGGCCCACTGCATCGTCAAACCAGCCCTTGTTGAGCATGGCAATGATAAGCCTTGCGGCATGACCGAAATCGGAAGGCGGCATGCCTAGTTTATACATGAGCCAAGCCACGTACCAGGATTGGCCTCTCGCTCACCTTGCTCCAAAAACGTCTTCAAAGCATACGCTGCCAGCAGAGAGGTCTCCTTTCGCTCCAGTTGCTTCATGAAGACATCCACGGTCTTGTTTTGCGAGCAAAAGTCCCGAATCGTCGGGTCTAATTTGTCCATAGTTAGCTTTCTAGGCGAGAATGCCCGAGGACTCACATCTGCACAGCTTCAGTAATGTCAGAGTCGCGGCGATGCGTTCATGCACATTACGCGACTGGATAGTTGACACGAGCTTATGCATCACTTTCTCGTCGAGTTTCCCAGAATCTGACACAAGCCAATTACAAAAAGAGATGCGCTCGATGAATAGCACTCACCAACGACGTACAATCCGGCGGGGAGGTCGCCAGTGGTGTCGGCTGGGGTAGTGCCGCCTACCTCCACATCCAGCGGAGGGAGAACATTACCAAGGTAGCCTAGGATATTGGAGAAATGGATATCCTCATTGACTGTTTTTCCGCAATGCCACTGCCAATCAGACAATGATATTCACACCAGAAAGGCTACGACTCACACGGTTCGTTCAATGCAACAAGTGCCTCCACAGCCGCCCAACCAACAGGACTTCTCTCCGTTTTTGCCAGTTCAAAGATTTTCGGTTTCAGTTCTTGGCACAGATCTGTCGTATGGATGGGTAAACAGTATCACAGCCGTTTGGAGAGCTCTTACCTGCCTGATACTGAGCAAAAGATATGATCATGTTAAGCCATGCCTTCAACTGGTTAGGTGCTATGGCGATATGAGTCAGCGCAATACATGATCAACACGACGCCACCACCTTTTATTTCTAATGCCACCGAGAGCCTCGTTTGCCTAACTTCCTTTTCATCTGGACTAGGGAGGAGCTGATTGATGACATCGCCCCTTAAGTGGCCTGTGAAAGATGAGCACGTAGCCAGGGGACATTGGCTATACGCACCGTCACTAATGAGGTAACGTAGACTGTCCATAACCATTGGGAATAATCTCTCGTTGGGGCTCTTCGTGGTCCATTCCAGCGCACTCATGAGAGCTCCGATCACATTGGGGGTAATAAAGTGTCGTCGGAGTAGTTCATGCTTTGCCGATAATCGCAGAACGTAGAAACCTGTGGATGAATCCTGACAAGAGGTCAATAAGTCACAAAGAGTGTCCCTTGCACGCTCCAATAAATGCTCAGGAACAGAAAAGTCGGCTACGAGTTAAGCAATATTAGTATACTTACCAACAAAGATAAAGGACGACGACCTACAAATAACGTCGTAAATGACCGTGAGGGCAAACTTATCGAAACCACTTTGTACCTGGATGGATCCTTCCATCCATTGCGGTATGGCTATTTTTTGAGTCGGTCCACTGTCGAGCTCTAGATAGTCGCAAAAGCGTCAGTAGTATCTACATCAATGAACGTCGATCAATTTACAGGAAAGGGACTTACCGAGGCTAAAAAGAAATAGCACCTTCTCGAGAGATTCTAGTGTTTGTCGTTGATCGCTAAGTAATAGTGACAACAGATGTATCGTTGCTTCTCTGTCCGGGAGCTCAGCTGTCCATAAGTCACCTGAGGCTTTGGCTACTTCGCTCGGAATACGAATTCCCCCCTGTAGAACAGCATGGGGTGTATACACATCGCCAGACAAAACCGAGAAATGAATCTGCTGACTAGGAATAATCACACGAGCGCGAGACCGGTGCGATCTGCAGACGATCATCGATCAGCAATAACGTTGAGTCAGCAAGGATCGCATCACCTTAATCCGTATGTACCAGTACCACTGAACGAGACTTGGTGACGCACGGGCAAGAATTCCAAAAGTCTCCACAGAACCGTCATCGATTCCTTCCTCCCGCCATCGACATCCTCTGAATCCCAACTGAACTCTTTCGGCTTGAAAACTAAACCATGGTAGGCGGCTTCCCGTCTCATCCACTGAAGCGATACATTGCCAGCATGAACGGAGGAGTCATCGCACTCGGAGAGGCCATCCACCTGAAAATGTCTCCGGGTTGACCCACCGCTGGAGGCCGGTGTGCATCAGCTCTGCCCTTTGGGTAGATCGATACATTACATACACATCAGAATGGCTACCGGCGAACCAGACCTCTTTGACATCGCAGACATCGGATCTTTGATTCTCTATGTTGCTACAGTGTGCGTTCACCTCTGTAAAGTATTCCGGCATGAACTTGACTCGTCGCTCATCAAGAGCAAGTGCATGTCGGAAATAGCACGCGTTCGTTACCGTTGCAGAGGCAGTGATGTGAACGGTCCTCTTGATCAAACCCAAAGAAGACACGGTATCCCTGGTCAAAGTCAGTTTATGATACTACGAATGGCATGAAAAGGGGATCCAGCGCACCAGACTCCCACGAAATGGACCCTCACACTCTCCTGACACAACATCCTCGTGAACACCATCCTCTTCCGCCTTTTTTCGGGATTATAGAGACGGATGGAGAGATAATGGCCGTATGCCCTGTCATGAGATACTCGTGAAGCACGCGGTACGTGCAAAGCAACAATAGGGATACTGACACACCGACATCAGCCTTGTCCTTCACCAGGCCAACCTATCACAAGGTTGACTGTCACTCGTGGCACGACAGACGGTACACGCACCCACCTCGTGGATCATAGCAGCGAGTGACCGCACTTGATATGCGCCTCGAGAGAAACCTGCAAACATCACATTATCTAGTAGGGCCAGGGGTGAACCCACACACCAAACAAGTATATTCGGTCCCCCTTGCGATAGTTATCTGCCAACCAAGAGTACGCTTCCTTCACATTGTTCTCTGCGTGCCTGTAGCGACCAGTTAAGCAAGTTTGAGAGTATCTCATCCAGAACCAACCAGGCGAATCCCATCTCAATCGAGCTGCGTATCCTCTTCCCAGTACGGTCGAGTAGGGAGAGATGAGTGGTATCGTATTCCCCGATCCCCTTCAGATAAAGCGGCTTAGGTTGCTCCGGCCCAGATCTGTCTCCCACCGATTCCACTTGACAGAATAGCTCCCAGACGTTCGTGCTCTACTCGCAGTTGATCAGTTTAGGCGAACGGTGGTGCACATAAACAATTGCCTTGTCACCAAGTTCGTTAAACGCGCCGTCGACAAAGACCGCTAGGTTCCGTGAATTCGAATTTGTTGTGGCACCTTGGCAGGTGGGGCATTGATAATGTGTTGACACTAGCATGGAGTCCAAGAGGGATGAGTTCGAGCTGAGGACCATCGCATTTAAAAGCGCACACCATGCTCGTGGACCATTCTACAATGGAAAGAAAATGAGGCATCCGCATGGATGCGGCATTGTTCAACGTAGTGCCCTATTGCCACCGGTTCCTCTTTTGAGTGAGACCCTTGACTGTCCCGCTGCAGACAAACATCCCGGAAATGAGAATAACAGGCTAATAATGGATCATCACCTGGCTTGGCAAGGTCAGAACAAGTAAATAATACGTTGCACGAACCATGCTTGATTAATGATTCCAGATATGTGAAAACGTTCACATATACAAACAATCTTGCGCCACAGCGCAATCTGTACCTTGACTCTTCGTGTAGCAGCCTTCTGTCGCCTCTTCGCTCGACCACCGTAGCTGTCCCAGCTCCAATCACAACTCTTGTGGCATACAGCTACCCACCACCCACTGGCCCACTTTATAGTACCACCATCCGAGGATATAGCAATGAAATTATTGTGCAACACGACTGGCACTACATTTACCCGAGCCCCGAGCGGTCTGAGTCTCAGAGGCACTCAATTGAAGATGGATGTAGCGTCCGGACTCGCGTCTGTCTGGACTTCGGCCGGTGGCAATCTTTGAACGTTAGGTCTCAGGGGAGGTGGCTGCGAACGAAATCAAAGGGCATGTTAAGGCCTTGCCATCCACAAGCGCTAATCCCCTCCCACCGACTAAGATCCACTCGGGAAAATTGGCAGAATGGTCATATCCATATCCTCCTTCAAATACGTTCCGACCCCACCGTGCTACTATCCACCGGGATTAGTGCCCACACAATGTCTTCTTCCCCTGCTGCTTATGTTGAGCCGGAGCATCTGCGAAAGCATGCTCGAGCGGACGTAGCACAGCATTTTAGGGCCAAGGTGGGCGAGTGGGACAAGGAGGGTGCAGTTGAGTAAGTGTGACGGTGTCTTCGAGCGCGATGCGTTGGTTTTGAAGACCCTTGTGGGGAAAGCAGGCGAGATACCTCATACCTGGTGATGAGGTTGGTGCAGAGGGCCGCGCGATGCGCCTTAGGCTCGTCGAGGCCATCGAAGGTGATGCCAAGTTGGCGTACCGCATTCAGGTCCTGCACGACGCGTGTGCAGCCGTAAAAGGTGCGTTAGGCCCATCTAACGCTGTACGCTTGTGACACTGTTGACTGCATAGATGGGCGTGGATCAGCGAAAGAGAGGAGGAACACGCACAGATGTGCGTAATACATGCCAGAGAATCGGCAGATACAGCGATGGCGCATACGCAAGTGACAATGGAGGAGATCGGACCTGGGTTGGGAGCCAGTTATGATACGCCATGGACATACGTTGTACGTGGCTTTCTTGACGTCTGATACTGGCACGGAGTGCGATGTGGTGGATCATCTTTGACTGACTTTTTGGTTTATATGATGCCAACTTTGGCCAGGAGTCTGCATTCGAATCTAGGTTTGTGTTTGTATTCTGAGTGATTTGGGCACCATGCTACCTAGACTGAGATAGCAGGCGCGTCGATCAACGCCGTTACAGACCGGTAGTCAGTCCGTTGCCACGCTCGTGTTGCATGCAGCCGTTATTGGCATTTCGATTCCTGCTGTAAGTCCGTCTTACTTGATCGATTCTTTTGTTAGGTCTGACTTAATTCGTTATCGTCAACGTGTCGGGCTCGCTGCCTTGATAGGTTGTTTAAAATGTTTTATATTATGTAGGTGGACCAGATATGCTACTCAGCATGCGCTTGTACCACTTACGGACTCATGTCCTCTCCAGTGAGCGACTTGTTCTGAGTTGTTGTGTGCGCCGCTCACTGCTATTTTTTCCGCCTCGTTCACATTCGCCTTGGTCACCACCGCTTAGGTGGTGTTCCGGATAGTCCTCCCTTGTCCATAAATCTTCCTTGTTTTCTCCCTTGGCTTAGCTGATCCGTCTCCTCGTACTGACTACCGCCGTCTTCTTGGCACTGACAGTCATTTTTTGGTTGTCTGATACGACGGTTCGCAGGATTTGTCTCCAAACCCTCCCAGGTAAGCGCTCTCATATCTACTTTGTTCAGCTGGTCGTGATCGCCGCCTGACGCCCTCCGGCTGGCTTAGGCATCTTCATCATTTTCTGTGTCCGTCTTACACCCCTCTTAAGCCCGATGTTCGTCTTGGCGCGCGGGCTCATATGATGGTTCGGACAGTGGTTCAGGCAAGGTTTTCTTGTCTGCCAGGGTCACTTTTCTTAACTCGTGGGCTGCGATTGTGGCTGGGCGACCTCGTCTCCTACTCGGATGACACGGTTCTGTGTCCCTGTGAATTCAGTCATATTCACGATGATTTAAATGGTGTCCAGCGCGCTTCATCTCATCAAGCTTCCTATTCAGTATATCAGTGCGATTATCGCTCTTAGCTTCGCCTCTGTCATTGTTGATGTGTTTTGTGGCAGGAAAGATATTTCAGGGGGTAGCGCCAAGGGAAGAAGGCCCGTAAGGCACCATAGATAAGCATATCTCTTGTACATATCAACCCTGCGTCGGAACATGGCGAACAATGTAAATGACAAGGGCAGAGAGAGATCAGTGAATGCGAATGTCCTTACCTGGCAAGAGATCGGGTGGTGGAGCTCATGTCGCTTACACATGCTGACGCGGCACCATGAGACTGGAAATGACGTGAATTGGCCTTAATCTTGCATTAATTATACTGTATCTCCATGAGCATCCAGGTCACTCGAGCACTGGTTGGCCTCAGGGAAGGATGCTCCAACGTCCTGAGTACTGGCATCCGACGAGTCCCCTCAATGAACAAAGTCTCATTGTGCTCAGCTGAAATATTAATATTACTACAGAAAACAACAATGACCTGATAGGATATAAGACGCGCACCTCACGCTGCCCATTCATCTCACCCTTTACGCTCTCTGCAGTAACTCGGATCCACATCCACATCCCGAAGTGTCTCCCGTTCCTGTAGCAAGGGGGCTTACGTACTCGATTAGGAAACTCCTGGCACAGCAATTCCTAGGCTGTTGTCAGCCGTAAACCCCACCATCGCTATCCATCGTTCGGAACCACCATTAGTCGTTGCCTCACCCACCTTCTGGGTTTCTTGAACGGTCAAGAAATGAATGCGTTCATCAAAAAACACATCGGACGCATCCGATCCCGCAGCCGTGGCAGAGCCTCATCTCGACAGCTTGCCCAGCATTCCGAAGAATCTAATGTGCCGACTGGTGCATCCCTGGAGGACCCCTTGGACATTCTGCGTCCCCTTCCAAATCCGGAGGCTGTAAACAACATGCCGATGAAAAACGTATCCACCAGGTCTCTTCCTTTCGAGCCAGAAAACATAGGTTTGGGTCCGCAGGACAAACAGGCTGCAGGCCCTGTCTCTCGGGAGCAACGATCCGATGACTCGTGTACTGCTGGCTCGCAGACAGAAGCTTCAGATATTTCTCGCTTCATGCAAGATGTTGACCCGGATCTTATGGCAAAATTTGGACGATTTAGAATTCTCTTGATTGGCAGGGCGAATGCTGGCAAGACAACCATCCTCCAGAAGATCTGTAACTCGACAGACAATCCAGAGATCTACAATGATCAAGGGGAAAAGGTATGATTCAAGCTGGAATGTAGTGGCTGCTTATGCAATTGGTGTATGATCAGGTTGATTTTGTCCTTGAAGGCACCAGGGAGGTAAGCATTGAGCTACATATATTGACTTAGAGTCTTTGCAAGTCATCTCACCTTTTACAGTGTGGAATCCATGATATCAAACATGAGATGGTCTTCAAGAGCAATCAGAAATTTGTCTTCCATGACTCTCCTGGATTTGAGGCTGGGTGTGAGGATGAGTTTGAGATAATGAAAAGCTTTATTGCAGAGTGTACAACTATGACTATCCTGAGAAAGCAGATCCATGCAATATGGTAAGTGAGCATATTGAACTAGGTTCTGATGATGCTAATATAAGCAGGTACTGTATTCCAATGGATCAGCACCATCGTTCTGTCACTGTTGCAGAAGAAAGATTTTTCAGTGAATGTGATACTAGAAATGGTAATAGATCTTTTTAAATGTGCTTTCTGAACTCACCTATCTGGATATTAGTGCCAGTTGTGGTACTTTTTACAAAATGGGATGCACTTGTTGCACAGTCATTCCAGTTTGAAGACCTAGGAATCCCTTTAGAAGACCAACTTGTAAAGCAGAGGAGGTATGCTGAGGAGACTTTTGACAAAACAAATATATGGCAGAGTTTTTGTGCCATGAAATTTCCACCACAGACATTTGTGAAACTGGAAGGTTTATACACAGACACTTTGTTTAATATATTTCACTGATTATATTATTAGACATGGACACATCTGATAGAGGATGTAAAATATTATTGGAGCAAACTGCAGCTGTATTGAATGACAGGTCACTGCAGAAGCTATTGACTATAGCACAAGAAAAGAATATCTGGCTATGTGTGAAGTATGCAGTCAGATAGTAAGTGAAATAGTGGTTGAATGTACAAAATATGTATATTGATATTATGCAGTGTATTGGTACCCTTTATTAAGTTTGGGAAGAGTGCCAATGAACACTATAGTCTTGTTGAGGGATTGGCAAGCTGGTTTCCACACACACAGGTATGTAGGAGTCAAGCAATAAAAATGATTAAACATTGATAAGTGACTAGGTAATTTATCTTGACATAAAAAGTGCTTGCTAGCTGATCTTTTTATTTGTTCATAAAGAGTGTATGTGATATATATTTATTTATTAAAGGCTAATGTATTCAGATGATGACTCATGGTATGAATAGAATGTAAGTAATATATTATATCTAGATAAGAGAATTTGTCTTTGATATATTTCTATTAATAGCAGGTAAGTGGAATAATAAATAGTTAGAAAGGATGAGACTAATGGATTTGTGATGGGAATTTAAATTCAAAGGGAGTAAGTAATATATTAAAGAATATAGAAATTGACATATTATTTAATTATAATTTCAGGCAGTAGGTTATCTCAAATGTGATAAGAGAATTTAGCTAACAGATATTTATTTTCATGCAAAATGCTAGGGTGTAAGTGATATAGTTGTGAAAATAAAATTTCACATATCTTCTAAAATCACAATGGAATACAAAGAAAGTAAGTTTAGTATAAATATAAATTGCTAGATATATTTATCTCATAACTTATATTATATTAGTTTGTGAGTAATAAAGTATACATTTTGAAAAAGAAGTTAATCATAAATCTATATATTTCATCATTAGTTGGTAAGTATTCTAATACAAAAAAATATTGATTATATCTCACTGTGCTATCATTGGTAGGGAGTAAGTGATCTGATATAATAGTTCTACTTATTATCATTTATTCTGTTATTTTTCTATTAATAGATTGTAAGTGATCTAATATATATTTGAAATGAAAATATTACTTACTACTATTCTTTTTGCTATTCCTCCATTGATAGGGAGTAAGTGAACTAATATAAATTTAAAATGATAATTTTACTTATTATCATTCTTTCCATTGTTCTCCTATTAATAGGGAGTAAGTGATTTAATGTGAATTTGAAATCACATTTTTGCTTATCACTATCTTTTATGCTATTGTTGTATTCACAGTATGTGAGTGATCTAATATGAATTTTTAAATGATATGCTTGCTCATTACCATGTCTTTTGTTATTATCCTATTAATAGCGAGTAAGTGATTTAATTTGAAGTTAAAATAAAAAATTCTATTTATTACTATCTTTCCTGCCATTTTCCTTTTAATAGGTTGTAAGTGGTCTGATATAACAATTCTGCTTCTTACCATCTCTTTTACTATTTTTCCATTGATAGCAAGTAAGTTATATATATAGATTTTAAATAACAATCCTGCTTATTACCATTTTTTTTACTATCTTTCCATTGATAGCAAGTAAGTTATATATAAAGATTTCAAATAATAATTTAACTCAACTATTTTTTCTGCTACTATTCTATTGATAGCCAGTAAGTGATTAATAGGTTAGAAATGAAAATTTCACACACTTATCTCTTCTACTATTATTTCATTTAATAGCGAGTAAGTGATCTAAAATGGCAATATCATTACTTCTCCTAATATTTTCTTATTTATAGCCAGTAAGTTATATGGGTTTAAAATAATAATTTTGCTTATTTGCTATTTTTTCATTTGATAGGTTGTAAGTGATCTGATATAAATTTAAAGTGATAATTCTGCTTATTATTATTTATAGGGAGTGAGTGGTTTAATATAAATTTGCAATAGTAATCCTATTCATTTCCATCTCTTCTATTGATAGCTTGTAAGTGATTTAATATGAATTTAAACTAACAATTCTATTTATTATCATCTCTAATTTTATTCTATTAATAGTATGTGAGTAACTTCATATGGATTTGAAATAATATTTTTGCTTAGCACTGTTTCTCTACTATTGTTATATTAATAGCTTGTAAGTGATTTAATATGGATTTGAAACAACAATTTTGTTTATTACTATTATTTCTGTATTTTTTTATTGATAGCCAGTAAGCGGTTTAATATAACTTTGATATAATTATGCTTATCTCTATATCCCTTGCTATTGTTCTATTAATAGAAAGTAAATAATTGACATGGATTTGAAATAATATTTTTACTTATAACTATCTTTCTATTATTCCATTAATAGGAAGTAAGTGATTTAATATGAATCTGAAATAACATTCCTGCTTATCACCCATATCTTCTACTATTTCTCTGTTAATAGGAAGTAAGTAATCTTATATGAACTTGAAATGACAATTCTGTTTATTTATTTTCCTATTGATAGCAAGTAAGCCATCTGATATAGATTGGAAATGAAAATTCTACTAATTAGTATCTTTTTTATGTGCTTTTATTAATAGCAAGTAAGTTAAGTCATGTGTAAATGCAAATCCTACTAATGTTTACTTTGCTCTTATTACTATTTCACTCAGTTTGTAAGTGATTTTGTATATATAAAGTTTATGATTATTCACTGCTTATTAATATATGTGTTTATTTCTTTTACCATATTTCATTAATAGCTAGTATGTAATGTCACAGCACTGTATTATAAATTAATACTAACTTATTTTTAGGAGGT
>JBBPKT010000162.1:12732-33758 GCA_038089395.1 Pulveroboletus frians
ATATAATTCAGAATAATAATATAAAATTATATATGATTTCTTTCAACAATTTATTCAAAATAGCAAGTGAGTCATGTAATTTATAGTATATACATTTTACTAATTAGTTGTGCTATATTATATGATACATTATTTTGCTATATCTAATATGTCATTTTTAGCTAGTAAGTGCTATATTATAATAATACTTATATGTTAATGAATTGATATTTATATAGGATGTAAGTTTGCTTTATTATATGAAACATTTATTATCTATGTAAACTTATTCTTTAATGATATTTAGAAGGTAAAATACTTAAATAAAATTGTAATTTTCTTATTAATATTTTTTTTTCAATAGACAGTTAGTTTTTATCTTGAAACTCCTTTATATATAACATCTAATATTATATCATCTAGATTGTTACCACACCTCAGGCCTTTCTAGTAAATTGATTATTAAATTTTCTCTATTTCACTAAAATAAATATCTTTTAGGATTTCTCTCAAACAATAGATGTAACACCCATAGTATATTATAAGAATATATTGATTTATTATTTTCTAGGCTAAAAAGATAGCTAGCACACAAAAAGATGTTCTTCACCAGGGTATTGGTAGGTTTGCTAATTCTGAATATTAATAAATTATATAAACTTCAATAGATCTTATACTAATTTTTCAATATTCTTTTACTCTTTTTCAAAACAAATATCAGAATCCCTTTCTTTTGGCTACACAAAAATATAAAGAAAGTGGAATATCCAATGAGATATCCAAGGAAATACATAAGCTTTTTTCTACATACTCTACCTATAGTATGCAAGAACAAGAAAAGCTTATCATGGATATCATTGCACAGCATCTTTTGTAAATATAGTTAGTCACAATAACAATGATTTTATGTTAGTATTATAGCATAGATTAATGTTATGACTTATAAAATTTGTAAGTTCTTTTTTCTTGACATATAAAATGGAATGTTTCTGCATAAGTTCTATAATATAATAGAAAAGTTATAAATATAATTGTGTTTAGCAATGGTTTACTGCTAATATAGAATTACATAGAATGAAATATGATTAGAGCTCTGAGATAAAGAATGAAACTGATAGATTACATGGCTTGAATTATGTTTTTGGCCTTGCTAATAATGAGTTCCCTGAGAAAAAAGATCAGGGAAAGTGAAAAATATAATATTTTTTCTCTAGAAGATAAAAATAAGTTTTATAGTAAAAATAGGCAAGTAAATATGAGATAGTGGGTATTATATATGTTGTCTGACACACATTTACATAAAGGTGACATAAAAGAACCATTCCCAGATGTGTCAAATCATATTATGATATTCCAGGATCCAATACATACATAGTTTCAATATGAAATCAAAAAACTATCTGAATAAGTCATGATTTTGAAATAGCTGCCATTTCATCAGATCTTATCCAAATCCCTTGATTTTTGCATTAGTAGACAGCCAAGGGTTAGTACTTCTAGTTGGTATACTTACATAATAGGATTAAGGTTAGTGATTTTCACAGGATGTTGCATTTAATGCAAAACAGACAAATATCTGGATAGTTTTTTGAGCCACTGTATATATGGGAAGACATAGAAATTATTAAATGAAGCCAGAGGGCAGAGATAACTAAGCAAGCCAGAGCATAGGGATAGAGAATAGATAGGAGTGAGACTAGTGGCTATGTATATAAGCAAGGAATAGGATGTAAGTCTAGTAAACAAGATTGACTATATATGGGAGTCCAGATTGCTAAACTCATCAAGAATGCACCAGATCAAAGGAAAGAGGTCCAGAGTTGAGTCCAGGATACCAGATTACACACCATATGACAAGTGAACTAATTAGTCTGACATCTCAGTAGTTATACAATCATAGTCCAGGTGCTCAAGGTACAGAAAGGACTTGATGTCATATTCCATGCAACTCTGCTTCTCCAGACTCAACTCTAGGCCTGTTTCTCAATCTCTCGTGTGTAACAGTGTTCTCAACAAGCTCACCCTTGACTCCCTGGACCTTGTACTTAGATATTCTTGCTTACCCTACTTACATTTCCATTCCTCACTTGTTATACATGAGCATTTTACAGGCAAACCAGTCAGATTGGAGACAATGAATCATGAAACCCCCATAGAAGATACATGGTATGCACTCATAGAGGCTGTACTCATTTCCTAATCAAGTCACTCAAACCTAGGCGTGACGTTGATGCCGAATCTTCCAGTCAAGGAATTCTTGCGAGCCTCGGATTTGGTTACGGAGGGTTTCTGAATTGGACGAGGTTACAACTAGTATGCAGGATGGCACCCGACTTACCATTCTTGGACAGATCGTACAACGCAGCAGCAGGTCCAAGTGATTGTTGGGATGGCCTGCCCGAAGGGTCGGGCAGCATTTTCACTATATCGATAACCCGTTGGCTTATAACCTGCTCGCCGGCCGCTACCATGGTTCATCAGTGGGTGTACACCGGAAGACGAAGACGGGCTTACTCGTCTTTGCAAGGGCGGCAAGAGTCTTGATGCCTTTCGTTTGGATCTGTGTGCGATTGTCCTTCAAGGAACTGATGCTCTTCTCTACAATCGACGTCAGCTCCACCGAATTGTAGCTCCCTACAGAAAAATTAGCCATGTAAATGGATACGATCACCAGACATGTACCAATAATGTCAAGACATATCAAGCTCCTGCGAATGTCATGGGATTTACCACCTTCGAGTTTCTTCATCAGAGCGGGAATGAGGTCATGCCCCATGATTCGCTGCCTCAGATCATCTGGCCCGACACATTAGCACAGTTCGGATCAGCAAGAGTTAACCCAAGATTACCAAAGGTCATGAAGCCGCGGAAGATATCGAAACCTTCGATTCGGCCCACTGCATCGTCAAACCAGCCCTTGTTGAGCATGGCAATGATAAGCCGTGCGGCATGATCGAAATCGGAAGGCGGTAAGCCTAGTTTACACATGAGTCAAGCCACTCCTCGTGGCAGCCTTGGCCGATCGCTCACCTCGTTCCAAAAATGTCTTCAAAGCATACGCTGCCAACAAAGACGTTTCCTTTCGCTCCAGTTGCTTCATGAAGACATCCACGATCTTGTTTTGCGAGCAAAAATCCCGAATCGTCGGGTCTAATTTGTCCATGGTTAGCTTTCTAGGCGAGATTGCCCAAGGGCTTACATCTGCACAACTTCAGCAATATCAGAGTCGCCGCGATGCGTTCATGCACATTACCCGACTGAATGGTTGACACGAGCTTGTGCATCAATTTCTCGTCGAGTTCCCCAGAATCTGACACAAGTCAATTACAAAAGGAGGTGGGCTCGATGCATGGTGCTCACCGACGGTGTACAATCCGGCGGGCAGGTCGTCAGTACTGTCGGATGGGGTGGTGCCCCCTACCTCCGCATTCAACGGGGGGAGAACGTTGTCAAGGTAGCCTAGGATGTTGGAGAAATGGATATCCTCGTCGACTATTTCCGTGATGCCGATCAGGCAGCAGCATTTACACCGAAAAAGCTGTGACTCACGTGGCTCGCTCAATGCAACTAGTGCCTCCACAGCCGCCCGACCAACAGGATTTTTCTCCGTTTTTGCCAGCTCGACGATCTTAGGTCTCAGTTCCTGGCAAAGATCTGTCGCGTGGATGGGCAAACAGTATCACAGCCATTTGGAGAGCTCTTACCTGCCTGATACTGAGCGAAAGATATAATCAAGTTAAGCCATGCCTTCAACTGGCTAGGTTCTATGGCGACATCAGTCAGCACAGTACATGATCAACACACACCACTACCTTTCATCTCTAATGCCACCGAGAGCCTCGTTTGCCTAATCCCCTTTTCATCTGGACTAGGGAGGAGCTGATTCACGACATCGCCTCTTGAGTGACCTGTGAAAGATGAGCATATAGCCAGAGAACACTGGCCACACGCACGGTCATTGATGAGGTTACGTAGAATATCCATAACCATCGGGAACAGCTTCTTGTTAGGGCTCTTTGCCGTCCATTCCAGCGCACTTATGAGAACCCCGATCACATTGAGGGTAACAAAGCGTCGTCGGAGTGGTTCATGCTTCGTCGAGAATCGCAAAACATAGAAACTTCTGGAGCAATCCTGACGGGAAGTCAATAAGCCGCAGAGAGAGTCACTTGCACGCTCCAATAACTGCTTGGGAACAGAAAAGCCGGCTATGAGGTAGACGGTATCACCATACTTACCGACAAAAATAACGGACGATGACCTACAGATGACATCATAGATGACCGTGAGGGCAAACCTATCAAACCCAGATTGCGCCTGAATGGATCCTTCCATCCATTGGGGTATGGTTATTGTTTGAGTCAGTCCGTTCTCTAGCCCTAGGCGTAAAAGCGTCAGTGGTATCTCTATCATTGAACGTCGATCGATTAACAAGAGATAGGACTTACTGGAATCAAGAATAAATAGCACCCTCTCGAGAGACTCCATAGTTCTTTGTTGATCGCTAAGTAATAGTGTCAATAGGTGCAGCGTTGCTTCTTCATCTGGAAGCTCAGTTGTCCACAAGTCGTCTGAGGCTACCTGCGCCCCGCTCGGAACATGAATGTCCTCTCGTAGAGCAGCACGGGGTCTGTAAACATCGCCGGACAAAATCGAGGAATGAATCCGTTGATCAGGAATGACTGTACGGGCGCGAGACAGGTGCAACCTATAGATGATCGTCGATCAGCAATGACATTAAGTCAGCGAGGATCACATTACCTCGACTCGTGTGTACCAGTACCACTGAACGAGACTTGCTGACGAACAGGGAAGAATTCGAAAAGTAGTTTCCACATCATTGTCATCGAATCCTTCCTGCCGTTATCGACGTCCTCCGGGTCCCAGGTGAACCCTTCTGGCTGGAGGACTAAACCGTTGGCAGCAGCCTCCCGTCTCATCCACAAAAGTGGTACATTGCCGGCATGGACGGGGAAAGGCTCGGAGTCGTCGTGCTCGGAGAGATCGCCCCCTGGAAGATGTCCCCGGGCCACTCCACCGCTGGACGCCAGTGTACATCAGCTTCGCCCTTTGTATAGATCGACATATTACATACACATCAGAATGGACACCAGCGAACCAGACTTCTTTGACATCGCAGACGTTGGATCTCTGACTTTTTGTGTCGCTACGGTGCGCGTTCACCTCTGTAAAGTATTCTGGCATAAACTTGACTCGTCGCTCATCAAGAGCAAGTGCATGTCGGAAATAGCACGCGTTCGTTACCGTTGCAGAGGCAGTGATGTGAACAGTCTTCTTGATCAGACCCAAAGAAGACACGGTATCCCTGGTCAAAGCCAGTTTAGGATGCTACGAATGGCATGAAAGGGGAATCCAGCGTACCAGACTCCCACGAAATGGACCCTCACACTCTCCTGACACAACTCCCTCCTGAACACCATCCTCTTCCGCCTTTTTTCGGGATCATAGGGACGGATGGAGATATAATGGCCATATGCCCTGACATTAGATACTCGTGAAGCACGCGGCACGTGCAAAGCAACAATAGGGATACTGACACATCGACATCAACCTTGTCCCTCACCAGGCCAACCTATCACGAGGATGACTGTCACTCGTGGCACGACAAACGATACACGCACCCACCTCGTGGATCATAGCAGCAAGCGCCCGCACTTGATATGCGCCTCGGGAGAAACCTGCAAACGTCACATCATCTAGTAGGGTCAGGGGTGAACCTACACACCAAACAAGTATATTCGGTCCCCCTTGCGATAGTTATCTGCCAACCAAGAGTACGCTTCCTTCACGTTGTTCTCTGCGTGCCTGTAGCGACCAGTTAAGCAAGTTTGAGAGTATCTCATCCAGGACCAACCAGGCGAATCCCATCTCAATTATGCTGCGTATCTTCGTCTTAGTACGGTCGATTAGAGGGAGATGGTCGGTATCATATGCCCCAATCCCCTTCAGATAAAGCGGCTTAGGATGCTCTGGTCCAGAGCTGTCTCCCTCTAACTCTACTTGGCGGTATAGCTTCCAGACGTTCGTACTCTACGCGCAATCATCAGTTCGGGCGAATGGTGGTGCACATAAACAATTACATTTTCACCGGGTTTGTTAGAGGTGCCGTCGATAAAAACCGCCAGGTTCCGTGAATTCGAATTCGTTGCGGCTCCCTGGCAGGTGGGGCATTGGTAATGTCTTGACGTTGACATGTGCATAGATTGAGTCCAAGAGGGATGGGTTCGAGCTGAGGATTATTGGCTTTAAGTAAGAGCACACACCACGCTCGTGGACCATCTACAGCAAAAAGAAAATGAGGCATCCACATGGATGCGGCGTTTCTGTAGTGCCCTGTTACTTCCACTAGTTCTTTGAACTGGATCAAGCGAGGCGCGTTTCCTTTTTCGAGTGAGACCCTTGATTCCCCCACCGTAAGGCCACCGTAGACAAACAGCCCGGAGATGAGGATAACCGGCCGATAATGGATCAGGTAGTAATGATGATGCCGATATATGAGCACCTTCGAATCCAATTTCTTGGTCTTCTTCGCTCAAGTGGTGTCCTTGCGTGTCTCCTGTCCAAAGTATAAGCCATGGAGTCACGGTAACAAGAACTTAAGCCTGGCTGCCATAATGACATGAGGTATTCGAAGGCACCGTGGGAAAGAAACCTATTTGATATTAATATTAATTGTTGACTGCTAAAAGTCTCCAGACATTACTTATAGGAAATGTCTGCATCCCATACTATTTACCCGAATTTCCTAAAACGTCTCGAGACTAGCCGGGGACCGGCGCCACTCTTCATACTTAGTTCACATTACTGGCGACCTCCAACGTCCGCTGCGATATAATACCTGTTGGATATCACGGCATGCATGCCCTATTCCGTGCGTTGAAATGGATGTAAGGGGATGCAGTCATGCAGAGTTAACTGAGATGTACGCTGTGGGGGATATCATTGTTGAACTTGAGTTTTACAGACAAACCAGTCGGATATGAGTCATGGAACTTCTGCAAAAGATACATAATATGCGTTCGTATAGAGGCCAAACTCGTTTCCTAATCAAGTCGCTCAAACTTGGGGACGGGTGGGATGTTGATGCTGAGACTTCCAGTCAACGAATTCTCGTGAGTCTCCGATTTGTTTACGGAGGGTTTCTGAATCGGACGAGGTTACCACTAGTATGCAGGATGACATCCGACTTACCATTCTTGGACAGATCGTACAACGCAGCAGCGGGGCCGAGTGCTCGTTGGGACGGCGGCTTGCCCGAAGGTTTGGGCAGCATTTTCACTATGTCAATCACGTGTTGGCTTATAACCTGCTCGCCGGCCGCTACCATGGTTTATCAGTGGTTGTACACCGGAAGACGGAAGCATGCTTACTCGTCTGTGCAAGTGCGGCAAGAGTCTTAATGCCTTTCGTTTGGATCTGTGTGCGATTGTCCTTCAAGGAGCTGATGCTCTTCTCCACAATCGACGTCAACTCCATCGGATCGTAACTCCCTACAGAAAAATTAGCCATGTAAGTGCATACGATCACCAGACATGTACCAAGGATGTCAAGACATATCAGGCTCCTGCGGACGTCGTGGGGTTGACCACCTTCGAGTCTCTTCATAAGAGTGGGAGTGAGGTCATGCCCCATGATTCGCTGCCTCAGATTAACTGGGCCCAACACATTAGCACAATTCGAGTCAGTAAGAGTTCACAAGATTACCAAAGGTCATGAATCCGCGGAAGATATCGAAACCTTCGATTCGGCCCACTGCATCGTCAAACCAGCCCTTGTTGAGCATGGAAATGATAAGCCGTGCAGCATGATCGAAATCGGAAGGCGGCAAGCCTAGTTTATACATGAGCCAAGCCACTCCTCGTGGCAGCCTTGGCCGATCGCTCACCTCGTTCCAAAAACGTCTTCAAAGCATATGCTGCCAGCAGAGAGGTTTCCTTTCGCTCCAGTTGCTTCATGAAGACATCCACGGTCTTGTTTTGCGAGCAAAAACCCCGAATCGTTGGGTCTAATTCGTCCGTGGTCAGCTTCGTAGGCGAGATTGCTCAAGGGCTTACATCTGCACAACTTCAGTAGTATCAGAGTTGCCGCGATGCGCTCATGCACATTACGCGACTGAATGGTTGACACGAGCTTGTGCATCAATTTCTCGTCGAGTTCCCCAGAATCTAACACAAGTCAATTACGAAAAGAGGTGGGCTCGATACATGGCGCTCACCGGCGGTGAACAATCCGGCGGGCAGGTCGTCAGTACTGTCGGATGGGGTGGTGCCCCCCACCTCCGCATCCAACGGAGGGAGAACGTTATCAAGGTAGCCTAGGATGTTGGAGAAATGGATGTTCTCATCGACTGTTTCCGTGATGCCAATCAGGCAACAGTATTTACACCGGAAAAGCTGTGACTCACGTGGCTCGCTCAATGCAACTAGTGCCTCCACAGCCGCCCGACCAACAGGATTTTTCTCCGTTTTTGCCAGCTCGACGATCTTAGGTCTCAGTCCCTGGCAAAGATCTGTCGCATGGATGGGTAAACAGTATCATGGTCATTTGGAGAGCTCTTACCTGCCTCGTACTGAGCAAAAGATATGATCAAGTTAAGCCATGCCTTCAACTGGTTAGGTGCTGTGGCGGCATCAGTCAGCGAAATACATGATCAGCACACCGCTACCTTTTATTGTTAATGCCACCGAGAGCCTCGTTTGCATAATTCCCTTTTCATCTGGACTAGGGAGGAGCTGACTAGCGACATCGCTTCTTGAGTGGCCTGTGAAAGATGAGCATACGGCCAGAAAACATTAGCCATACGCACTGTCATTGATGAGGTTACGTAGAATGTCCATAACCATCGGGAACAGTTTCTTGTTAGGGCTCTTTGCGGTCCATTCCAGCGCACTCATGAGAGCCTCGATCACATTGAGGGTAACAAAGCGTCGTCGGAGTGGTTCATGCTTCGTCGAGAATCGCAGAGCGTAGAAACTTTTGGAGCAATCCTGACGGGAAGTCAATAAGTCGCAGAGAGAGTCTCTTGCATGCTCCAATAACTGGCCGGGAACAGAAAAACCGGCTATTATGAGGTAAACAGTATCAATATACTTACCGACATAAATGACGAACGACAACCTACAAACGACGTCGTAAATGACCGTGAGGGCAAACCTATCAAACCCAGATTGCGCCTGAATGGATCCTTCCATCCATTGGGGTATGGTTATTGTTGGAGTCAGTCCGTTCTCTAGCCCTAGATGTAAAAGCGTCAGTGGTATCCCTATCATTGCGCGTCGATTGATTAACAGGAGGTAGGACTTACTGGAACCAAGAATAAATAGCACTCTCGAGAGAGACTCCATAGTTCTTTGTTGATCGCTAAGTAATAGTGTCAATAGGTGCAGCGTTGCCTCTTCATCTGGGAGCTCAGTTGTCCACAAGTTGTCCGAGGCTTCCCGCCTTCCGCTCGGAATATGAATGTCCTCCCGTAGAGCAGCATGGGGTGTGTAAACATCGCCAGTCAATATCGAGGAATGAATCCGTTGATCAGGAATGACTGTACGGGCGCGAGACAGGTGCAACCTATAGGTGATCATCGATCAGCATTGACGTTAAGTCAACGAGGATTTCATTACCTCGACTCGTGTGTACCAGTACCACTGAACGAGACCTGGTGACGAACGGGGAAGAATTCGAGAGCTTTCCACCAAACCGTCATCCCATCCTCCCTGCCATTATCGACGTCCTCCGGATCCCAGGTGAACCCTTCTGGCTGGAAGACTAAACCCTTGGCGGCAGCCTCCCGTCTCATCCACAAAAGTGGTACATTGCCGGCATGGACAGGGAAAGGCTCGGAGTCGTCGTGTCCGGAGGGATCATCCATTTGAACATGTCTCCGGGTCTCTCCACCGCTGGACGCCAGTGTACATCAGCTTCGCCCTTTGAATAGATCGACATATTACATACACATCAGCATGGACACCAGCGAACCAGACTTCTTTGACATCGCAGACGTTGGATCTCTGACTTTTTGCGTCGCTACGGTGCGCGTTCACCTCTGTAAAATATTCCGGTATGTACTTGACTCGTCGCTCATCCAGAGCAAGTGCATGTCGGAAATAGCACGCGTTCGTTACCGTTGCGGAGGCAGTGATGTGAACGCTCTTCTTGATCAAACCCAAAGAAGACACGGTGTCCCTGGTCAAAGTCTGTTTATGATGCTACGAATGGCATAACAAGGGGATCCAACGTACCAGACTCCCACGAAATGGATCCTTACTCTCTCGTGACATGACTCCTTCCTGAACGTCGTCCTCTTCTGCCTCTTTTCAAGATTATAGGGACGGATGGAGGTATAATGGCCATATGCCCTGTTATGGCACATCCGTGAAGCATGGGACACAGGCAAGGTAACAATAGGGATACTGACACATCAACGTCGGCCTTGCCCTTCACCAGGCCAACCTGTCACAAATATGACTGTCACTCGTGCCACGACAAATGGTACATGCACTCACCTCGTGGATCATAGCAGCAAGCGCCCGCACTTGATATGCGCCTCGAGAGAAACCTGCAAACATCGCATCATCTAGTAGGGCCAGGGGTGAACCCACGCACCAAACAAGTAAATTCGGTCCCCCTTGTGATAGTTGTCTACCAACCAAGAGTACGCTTCCTTCACGTTGTTCTCTGCGTGCCTGTAACAACCGGTTAGGGGTGTTAAAGAGTATCTCATCCAGAACCAACCAGGCGAATCCCATCTCAATTATGCTGCGTATCTTCGTCCTAGCACGGTCGAGTCGGGAGAGATGATCGGTTTCATATGCCCCGATCCCCTTCAGATAAAGTGGCTTAGGCTGCTCCGGCCCAGAGCTGTCTCTAATCAGTTCTACTTGGTGACATAGCTTCCAGATGTTCGTGCTCTACTCGCAGTGATCAATTTGGGCGAATGATGATACACGTAAATAAATACCTGTTCACCAGGCTTGTTAGCCGTGCCGTCGATAAAGACCGCTAGGTTCCGTGAATTCGAATTCGTTGTGGAACCTTGACAGGTGGGGCATTGATAATGTGTTGACACTGACATGTAGATGGATTGAGTTCAAGAGGGATGAGTTCGAGCTGAGGATCGTCGCCTTTAAAAGCGCACACCATGCTCGTGCATCATTCTACAGCGGAAATAAAATGAGGCATCCGCATGGATACGGCGTTGTTCAACGTAGTGTTCTTTGAATCGGGTCGAGCAGGGTGCAAGACCTCACTCTCACTTGTCCACTTCCTCTTCTGAGTGAGACCCTTGATTTCCCCCATCGTAATGCCGCAGGGAAACGGCCGGAGATGATAACCAACTGGTTATGGATTATGCAGCAATGATATATGAGCGCCTTCAAATCCAATTTCTTGCCTTGCAGCCTCCAGCTGTCGTCTTCTTCGTTCAACCATAGCCCCCTCGTACCTCCTGTCCAAAGCATAAGCCATCGAATCATGATAACAAGAAAAGTCTGGCCACTATAATGACATGTTCATGACGTATTCGAAGATACGGCGGTAAAACACACATTAAATGACCACGGGCGATCCATGGGCACGTGCTCTGTCACGACCTCACGACCTTGGCGAGGACACTGTCAGTCAGCCATGACAGTGGTACGAAGATACTTGATATATCCAGTCTGAGGAAGATCCCGCGGCAGGAGTACAGAGCGAACATGTCGACATGGCCGTGGGTGGGATCCGAAAACGGTCGTGATGAGATACATCAGGAACGGGAGGATGTGTTTGAAGGAGGCACGGGCGTGCAGCGGTTGCTTTAACTTTGAAGTGCCACAGATCCGCCACCATAATACGCGATAGTCCGAGTTTTATAGGCATATCATATGGCCTCGAGGAGAGTATATTGAGCGTAGTGACGACATTTCTGGGAAGTCTCAGCACCAATACTGTCGGCCCTGGCAAGAGACACTGTGGGTCCTTGATTCCCCCATCGTAATGCCACAGACAAGCAGCCCGGAGATGAGGATAACCGGCCGATAATGGATCAGGTAGTAATGATGATGCCGATATATGAGCACCTTCGAATCCAATTTCTTGGTCTTCTTCGCTCAAGTGGTGTCCTTGCGTGTCTCCTGTCCAAAGTATAAGCCATGGAGTCACGGTAACAAGAACTTTAAGAAGCCTGGCTCGGGGGCTCCTTGAACCGCTACCACCACGGCCGGTTACTCTCCCACGCCTAAAAAGAGGGCAAGGACACCCGGCAGGCATAGCCTGGCCCCCATAATACACACAGATAACCCACTGACTGAACCAGATGAGCCCAAAGACTCATGATCACAGAGGAGGACCATGACTGTGAGTAACAGACAGCCCCAAGACACCACCGGAACCATACCAGACCGACCCAACCTGCAACCAGAACATGATGACCGAATGGCCACCCCTTAACATGACTGAGACCACATGAAAGCCCCTACCAGGCCAAGGATGGGCACCACCAGCTGTGAAAAGTTACCGCTGACCCACATAGCCCCACCCAGCCAACCGCCCACCCCTATGACTGAAATGCTTAAAAGCCCCGAAGGACACCTAACCATGCCCCCCACAACCCCAGATCACCATGGAACCCTCACCCTCCCCCCCTCCCCCGGCGACGATATGCGAGACCTCCCCCCCGCACATACCCTGCCCGCCTGGTGGCTTCCCTGACGTACACTTTGCCGACCCCACAGCCCACATCGACCTCATCAATGAAAATGACCGAAGAGCATGGGATACTGCCCCAGGATACAAGTTGATCTTACAGGTCTTTGGCTTTAATGGCGACCCCAGCTCTGGCAGAACCCCCATCGTACTGTTCCTGCTGAAATACCATATAGATGCCATCCTTCGCCTGGACACATCTACCAGAGTCGACCTCCTTGTGCCATCACCAGCCCCCACCACCCCCCCCAGCCATGCAAAGTCCCTTCTCCTATATGGACTGACTGATACCTGGGCCAGCATGCTGCTACAACAAAGAGTATGGGCCTTCCCTGACATCACCTTCCATGCCCTACCGTATGGGCCCATACGCTCCCCGCTACACGTAATCAGCTTTGCATCGCCCTCCACAATAACACCAGAATACCTCCTAGCAGCCCTCCAGACGGTCTGGTTCCTACCACAAAACGAGGCCCAGCTCACCCCCCTTCTAGCTGCCAACCCCCAATACCCGCTAAACCACGACCCCAATTCCAGAACACTGGATAGCTTCCGGAACTCCATTACAGCAACCGTCCTGAATGCCCCCCCTACCTGACCGGGCATGGCGCACCTCGTCAGCATAACCGCACTGCACCCTGCAGGCAATACAAACTCCTGGCGACAACTTCAGAACTTCCTCCATCTACTTGACTATACTCACCCTCGATTCTCAACCCCGCTCAGGGTTATACCAACCCTATATTGCACCATCTGCCACGCTATGTCCCACAACCGCCCTGCCTGCCCATTCAGAACCCTAGCCGTCTGGTCTGGACTGTACCTCCAGCCCGCCTACCAGCAGCAACCCTCAGCCACCCTACGTGATGTTAACGATAAGAGGGATTTTATCTACGGATGGAATAAATACGCGCAGGACGAAACCGAATAGAACCACTACATACCTAACCACATTTAGTACTATGTTCTTGCCGCCTGAATGATAAATACCACCCTCTGAAACGACCGTACACCAGCCAAGCCGTCAAACAATCCGACCGCAATCATGGATATGTCCCCAAAAAAGAACTACATGCCTTCTAACCCACCCACACCAGACTCCCCCCCAGCGCTGCACAGCCCCCAACACGCTGAAGCCCCCCCCAACCCCCGAACGGCTAGCAAGCCACTCCAAGCAGCAACCCCACCAGCTGACCCCTACGGGCCAGAAATGGATGAGGACACAGACTGGGAAGCCACGTCAGGAGGGGTCCAGGCATCCATCCATGCCCCCCTCAAACGAGCACGCCACCACTCCCCCTCCCCCACCCCCAGAGTTGGCCCCCCCCACCCCGGCCCCATAGCCCCCTTGCCACGCCTCAATGGTACGCCCCCCCCACCCGCAGCTGGACCAAACGAGACCAGATTTCGCGCTTTCCTGGCCTCAAACCATAACAAGAGGAGTGCTGCAGCCGTCCCTGCCAACCCACAAACAGGGAGATACGGCATATCATTTACCAACCCTCCCGAGGATGGATTCCCTCACATAGAGCTAGCCGACAACTCTGAGCACCTGATGCACCTGGACGATGCGACAGTAGAATGGTGGCTGGATGCCCCGGAACCAAAGCTGATCGCCAGACCATTCAGATGGGATCGAACGGACACCCGAAAACTCCCCATCTTCACAGAAGCACTCCGACATGCGATTGGTGAACTGGCAGAATCCCTTGGCCTCACGGACACTACCCCCCATGTCACCCCCCCGCCCGCAGCAGAACATGCCAGGGCCCAGTCCACGGCCTTCCTCATTTGGGACATTCCCCAACCCCTGGCGACCGCCCTCCTCAACGAGCGGGTCTGGTCCTCCCCAAAAATAACGTTTGAAACTCGAGCCATCAACCCTGAGAAACCACCCAGCCTCCTCTTTACGCTGGTGGGATTCACCACACCAGATGAAGATATAGTCCAGAGTGCCATTCAGACGACCTGGGGACGAGATGAAGTGATAGGGGCAATGATGTCCACCCTAAGGGCCAACGACCCCGAGCTGACGAGGATCGACCACCCTTCCCTGCTCACCCTGGTGGCTACCTTTATCTCCTCCATCACCATTGAAAGACTAGCATGCAAAGCAGCTGGAGGGATCCCCAACCCCAGGTACAATGTATATTCACACCACCCCCCCTCCACTGATCACATTGCCTGGACGGAATTACGCAAACTGCTGAGCGACCTCAAATACTCCTCACCAATGGATGGGGTGGGACTCCTACTCCGCACCCCCCCCTGTGACATCTGCCACTCCCACACCCACCCCCCCGGACTGTGCCCCTTCCCCCACATCCCTGGATGGATGGGACCGACATACCGCCCCCGCAACAACAACTCACAGAGAGGAAGAGGACGCTTCCGGGGACCTATGTAAATAAATAACGAACCACATAGATAGACCCTGTACCCGCAGTCGTCACCAACAGTACATAACGGACTCTGAAATACCACCACCACTCCTCACAGCCGCGCGTGCTAAGTCGGGACCACCTAGGGCCCAAATCTACTGACTGGAAACAGGACAGGAAAGCCCTAGACCCCGCACCTTTATAAAACGGGGGCCTATTTAGGCCCGGGTGAACCGTTGGGTAGGACCCGAAGTCACCAATAACACCTTGAGGAGGCGGCTCTCCCCAAGTCCCGTTAGAAGTGACACACCCCCCACGGTAGCTGGGCAGCTACCTATGGCTCTCCGATGGTGTCATACGAGAGACCGGATAATACTGGCACATCCAAACCTCACAAAACCAACCCCCCAATCCGGACATAAACCCAGACAATGGCAATCCCCTCCGTGAACGCAGAGGGCGCGGCCAGGCCACCGCTCCAGCCACACCCGACGATGCATCCACGGAGATCGGCAGCGGCTCCCCCAGGGAACCCCCCCACCAACCCAACGCACCAACAACACCACCCACAACCAGAAGAAAACCACGCTCACGAGCAAATATCCACATCGCCTCTCTGAATATGAACGGCCGGGCCTCCCCCACGATAGGCCCCGGGCAAATCTCCAAATGGACAACGGTATGCCGTACTATACGACAGCAAAAGATAGGAATCCTCTGCCTACAAGAAACCCACCTACTGAACGAGCACATTGAACAGATCAACCGCACATTTGGCCGACGCATCCGAGTGTACAATTCTGCCCCCCTTGCGAACGCAGGGGCCTCAGCCGGAGTCGCTTTTGTCATCAACAAAGAGCTCATCCCCTCCGCAAACGCCATCTTCACTATCCATGAACCAGGACGAGCCGCAACCCTACAGGTAACATGGAATACCGATGCGTCACTCACCATCATGAACATATATGCCCCGAACGCGCCCAATGACCACCCCACCTTCTGGACACAACTACAGCAAAACCAATCACTCCAGACCTCGCCACCGGACATTGTCCTCAGCGACTTCAACCTGGTAGAGGATACCATAGACCGATCCCCCCAACATGCCGACCACGCAGAGGCAGTGACGGCACTCCAGACTTTCAGACACGCCCTGGACGTCCATGATACATGGCGACGTGAGAACTCGACATCCAGACTATTCACCTACAGAAGCCCGATGCTCTCCCTCTCACGACTAGACAGAATCTACACCCGCCCCGGTATTGCCCCCCTCCTCCACAACTGGGACTGCCTAGACACCCCAATACCCACCGACCACAAAATGATAACGGTACGGTACACCCCCTCGTCCCTCCCCTTCGTAGGGAAAGGAAGGTGGACGTGGCCCCTTGCCCTCCTGTCCAATCAGGAACTCATGGACAACGTAGTAGCGGAAGGAATCAACCTCCAGTTCTCACTAGAGCATCCCCCACCGGACGGCCCTACCCCTCAACGACTCTGGGCCGACTTCAAAACCTCGATCACCACCAGAGCCAGGATAGCTGCCAAGGCACACGTACCCAAAATAAGAAAAAGACTGACAGACCTACGGAACGACATGAACACCATCCGACAAAAACCAACGAACGACCTCTCGCAAGACGACCGACGTAACCTCGCCCTTCTCGAAACCGAGTCACGCCACCTAATTGATAAACTATACAGGAATGACCGCGCCCGCTCACAAGCAAAATGGCAGGCCAAAGGAGAAACAATCAACCGATACTGGATGGCGACGAACACAACCCGAACCCCGAGGGACCTGATCTTTGCCCTTAAGAACCCGGCCACCAGCACACTAGCCTCACGCTCCGACGAAATGGCTGGTATCGCACTCCGACACCATCAGGAACTACAAACGATGGGACTGACCCCCCCCAACGACCCGGCCAGAATTGCAGCCCAAGCTGACGTCCTCGGCAACATCCCAGAGGCACAACTCCTCGACGACCCTAACTCACCCATGCACCACCTCTTAATGACTAAACAGGTACAAGAGGCCCTATCCTCCTCGCAGAACGGGACCGCAACAGGACTGGATGGAATCCCATATGAACTATGGAAAGCCCTACAAGACCGAAACAAAACGGATGCCACAAAACGCCGCCCCTCCTTTGATATAACCCACTCCCTCAAACTCGTCTTTCAAGACATCCAACTAAACGGCGTCGACCCGACGACCGGCTTCTCTGACGGCTGGATGTGCCCAATATTCAAAAAGAAAGACAGAACGAAGATCGAAAACTACCGGCCAATCACCCTCCTGAACACCGACTACAAACTCTTCACGAAAACCCTTGCAAACCAACTGGCGCAGCACGCACCCCAACTACTCCACCCAGACCAATCGGGATTCGTCCCCGGCCGATCCATATTCGACCCCATACGACTCGCAGAGACAGCCTGCGACTACGCTGACTTTATGGAGGAAAACGGAGCCATAATTGCCCTTGACCAAGAAAAAGCCTACGATAAAATAGACCACACCTACCTCCTAGACACGCTACGCACCTTCCGACTCCCGGAGCTCTTCGTCAAAACCATCGCCTCCCTATATGAGCACGCCTACACACGCATTATGGTCAACGGCGTGGCAAGTGACCCATACCAGGTAACGAGAGGAGTCCGCCAAGGGGATCCACTCTCCTGCCTCCTATTTAACCTAGCAATAGAACCCCTAGCCGCATCCTTCCGGGCGTCCCCTGATCTGGCCGGGATAACCGTCCCGGGACGAGCTGACCGCCTGGTCATAAACCTGTATGCCGACGACACCACAATATACCTATCCGATGATGACCACTACGATACAGTCAACAGCATCCTGGCCAAGTGGTGCCTGGCATCCGGAGCGAAGTTCAACATAGAGAAAACGGAAATCCTACCTATCGGCACCAACGACCACCGTCAACGCATATCGACAACCAGGAAAATCCACCCCGACGACCAACCCATCCACGAAGGAATAAATGTGGCTCACGACGGCCGTGCAATCAGAATCCTGGGAGCCTGGATTGGCAACAACGTGGACGAAGCACAACCGTGGGCCCCCACGGTTGACAAAATCCAAAAGGCACTAAACGGATGGGCAACCACCTCCCCGACCCTCGACGCAAAACGGCTCATAATCCAAATTACAGTAGGCAGCATGACGCAATTCCTGACAAAGGCACAAGGAATGCCGCCAACAGTACTGAAAACGCTGACCGGGATCACCCGACGCTTCATATGGGACAACAAACAACCCACCATCAGCCTCCCAAACCTCCAACGCCCCCAAGAGGACGGAGGCATAGGCTTGATTGACCTAAAAGCCCGAAACCTGGCCATTGAACTAATGTGGCTGAAGTCATACCTCGACCTGTCCAGGAACCGACCCCACTGGGCATTCCTCACCGACGCGATCATAAACCGCCTCACGCCCTCTGGCATCCAATCTCCTGGGGACGTCAACCTGTTCCTAACGTCAATCCGCCCCATCCTACGCCGCACCCCGGCACACCCCCGTCATCCTCCCCCACGCATTGTCTCGATGCTCAAAGCCGCGAAAACAGCCAACCTGTCCTTCGCCCCACTGAAGCTGTCCAAGAAACTAAAACGACAACTCCCGGTCTGGTACCACGTAGGAGTCCCGCCCAAGTACTACCGTCGAAAAACTGCCCTATGCCCTACCGATACACACCACCCCCGCACCATCAAGGACCTCACGCACCTAGCGAAACGCTTCTTCAGCAGGAAATCCTCCCACAAGCCCAACCCCGACTGTAGATGCCACTACTGCCGTAGTGACCGACGGAATGGATGCCCGTCACCACATGAATGCTCCCTCCGCGCACGAGACATCATAGGCGACATGACCCCGGTGCTCAACCCCTACTTTCAGCACCCGAACGACCACCTCACTCTCACACACCGCCAACTGGAGAAAAACCAACGAGCCGTTATACCAGATGGTGATGAAGTACTATTCGACCCCTCCATCACCTCGCGGGGCCTACTCTCTGACTGCTTCCGCGTCCTGTCGGAATCGCCAACCCCAACGACGGAGCCCGCATACCGCCTGCAAAACCCACGCGTAGGTGGACTCCCAACCCCGCCGGTAATAGCCTACACAGACGGGTCCTGCCTACGCAACGGTAAACACAACGCCACTACAGGTGCCGGGGTCTGGGTAGCCGATGGACACCCAATGAACTGCGCTATCCGTGTCCCCGGAGCCTCCCAGTCCAACCAAACAGGAGAGCTCGCAGCTATAGTAGCCGCCTTACAGAGATCCGACCCCCTCCTCCCCCTCAAAATAATCACAGACTCAAGATACGCTGTCGACGGGCTAACAAAACACCTTCGACACTGGGAAGACAACGGATGGTACGGCGTGGCAAACGCCACCTGGCTTAAAGCTGCTGCATACCATTTGCGCTTATGCACCGCACCGACCTCCTTCTCTTGGACAAAAGGCCACGCCGGCAACCCCGGCAACGAGGCAGCAGACCGCCTAGCTGGGCTCGGTGCCCTTAAGGAACGGCCTGATGACATGAATACCACAGTCCCAGACAACTTTGCCCTGCCAGGTGCAAAACTAGCCACCCTCTCACAAAAAACAGCGTACGGCCTGCTAACCCAGCCCCCCACCCCCGCGCCCCCCCCCGCCCCCCCCCCGCCCGCACCCCCCCCACCCCACCCCCCCACCCCCGCCCCCATAAAGGCATCCCGGAACATCGACCTCACCTGAGCGGCGATCGCTACCATCACCACCAACGAAGAATCGACGCCCTCAATCTGGAAGGGCACCCGACACCCGGACATCCGTAGACCGATACAAACTTGGCTGTATCGAGCAATGCACGACTCCCTCAAAATAGGAACATTCTGGCTGCACATCCCCGCTTTCCAACAACGGGCCACCTGCGACCTATGCCCCGACACCACTGAATCCCTGGAACACATCCTGTTCCACCGCAACGACCACCGCCTCCCCGACCTCTGGAACCTCGCCAAACTCCTGTGGCCCACCTCCTACGGAGCCTGGCCCCAACTCTCCCTCGGTTCTGTTCTGGGCTGTGGCACCATCAACCCAGAACCCACCGACCGACCCCCCCCGCCGGCTGACCGGGGAAGAGCACGCCTGCTACACATCATCATATCCGAGACGGCACACCTCATCTGGGTCACCAGATGCGAGCGTGTCATCGCGGGCACACTACTACAACCCGAAGCTGTAACGACCCGGTGGATTGACAAAATCAACGCCCGACTACAACTAGACCGCCATCTCGCACAACTGCCACACCGACCAACACTACCGGACAGGATATACCACACCTGGCAGCCCCTGCTCTGCCAACAAGCCACCCCCCCCCAAAATTGGGCCTCCCGCCCTGAGGTTTTAGTGGGTATTACGCTGCCAAAGCCCTCTGCCATACCGAGGCAACCTGACAGCGACTGAGTCCCACACCCCCGCAACCGCGGGGTGTGCGTAAACGCATTTTCCCTCGGATCGACTCTAATAGAGCCGCCTTAGCGTATTAAGTAGGACTAGGTTAGCCAGTTGCTACTTAATGTATCGCTTATCCAAAAAAAAAAAAAAAGAAGCCTGGCTGCCATAATGACATGAGGTATTCGAAGGCACCGTGGGAAAAAAGCCTGTTTGATATTAATATTACTATCGTTGCACCGGTGTTGCAAAATCTGATCGCGACTTGCAAATACACATATTTCTGTCGTCAAAAGAAATATAATGAATATATAGATCTGTAGGAAAATACACCGAAAGTAATTTCCAACAGAAAACATGCACAACGGATAGGTATTGAGTCTGCCAGCGAGATGCCGGTGCAGGTGGTAAAACTGACAGGGAGTTGCAAAATTTCCCATCCGCATGGGAGTGGGCTGTCACGCTGTGTCACAGTGCAAGTTCAATTCCCGAAC
>JBBPKT010000163.1:0-33732 GCA_038089395.1 Pulveroboletus frians
TCCAGACTGTTTCCACACCCACTGCCTTCCATCTGATGCAATCCTGTTGATTTTAGTTTCATCTGACCAGATTACCCTCTTCCAATCCTCCACAGTCCACTCCTTGTACTTCAAAGCAAAGTTTAAATGCTTTTTTCTATACACTGCACTAAGCAATGGCTTTTTCTTCTTCACCACAGCCTTGAATAAGTTTTTCCTGAGGATTCTTTGGACTGTTTCTGAGGAGACTGGGCTGCTGATAATGGCATTGATGTGTTTGGTGGCCTGAACAGCATTATAAGCCTTGCCAGTGGTGATTTGAGTGAGAATAGACTGCTGAGAGCAAGAAGAAAGCTTTGAGGGACATCCAGAAAAAGGAACCAATCGGTTGTGAAGGATATCCTGGAGTACCATGGACACAGTAGACTTGCCAATATCAGATTTGGAGGCAATTTGGCAAGTAGAATAGCCATTAGAAGCAAGAGAAAGGATATTTTCCTTTTAAGCAGAGGAGATAGAGCACATTGTGAGTCTTTGGACGTCGCTCCGCTGTGGTGCAAGTGTGGTCATATCATCTACGATGTGCGGTAGGTACATGCGACTATGTAAGGGTCGTATGAGGCTAGGTTTGGGCAAGCGCGTAGCGCTTCGGCCCGATGGGACACCTGATGGTTGCCGATGGAGCTGCGGACCCCGAGGTTAGTGTCGAGATGACGACGCGCGCTGTGAAAGAGGCGTACCCGTCAGGTAGGCGGCATCTAGGGTGCTTGTGTGCTAGCCTCTCCGGCGTACTGGAGGTATGGTGAGTTGTAGGAAGGCTGCATGCAGATCCGGGTTGGACTGCATGTATGGTGCCATGATTTGCGCGTGCTGTCTTAGGTACAGCAGGAAGGAGTCTCCTGCCCAGCGGCCCTTGACCTTGACCATGTCGAATGGGATTTTTCGTAGTAGGTATTCTAGTGTGGCTCCGATGCGGATTCCGTGTCCGTTGAGCGGGGGTAGGCCTGCTTCAGCGATAGCGGCGTCTAGGACTTTGAGGAATTTTGTGCGCGTTAGGGGGATGTGTGAGGTTCGATATCGATACGCAAATAATGGGGCGGAGGGTGGTGGGTCGTTCAGCTGGAGGTGGTGCTTGAGTGCCGCTTCTGGGTCATGCAGTCCGTCTTGTCTGGCCCAGTTGACCTCCTCCCCTCCTGGCGCTTTCTTCGTCCATGGTAGTTGGAAGCAGGTCATTTGCAGGCCTTGGCGGTCCTGCTTTACCGTGACTCCTGTCCGTGTGATGTGCTTCGTCGGGTCGAACGACTTGAGCGTGGGTATTGTAAATTCTCCCGTGCGTGCAGCTGCGAAGAAAGTGGTTGTTAAGCATGCGAAGACCGCTGCGTGGAGCGGGGTTTGGAGGTCCAGGTGCGCGTGGATTGTTGTGATCGTTTGTATGGTGTATGGGTTTCGTGGTGGGCGCTTTGCGGTGGGTGGGGCTAGGTTTCGCGCTGCTTTGTATAGTAGTTCCGTTTCCCGCTCGTTAATGGTCCACTCCTTGCCGTGTAGGGCGTGCCAGGCTTGGACCGCGCTGACGTAGTTTACTACTGTGGATGCGGCATATACTCCCGCTAGGCTGGCAATGAAGGCCGCTAGGATGTCCTCTGCAACCGGCGCTCTGTCCTTTTCTGGGATACCTCGGTCGTCGCAGAATGTGTGGAAAGCTAGGAGGCCTGCTCCATATGTCTCTTTGGTGGAGTCGGCCCATGCGTGCGTCAAGACGTTGAGTAGCCGCTGTGCATCTGCGTTGGAAAGTGGGGGCTGTAGGGTCCGTGTTTGGGCAGGTTTCCAGACCAGGAGCCGCTCCTTGGCTGCGCAAGGTGGGCGGTTTGGAATGGCCTCCCTTGCCACTCCATTCTGTGCTCCTCGCTCAGTTGGTCTGTGTGATTGGGCTGCTCTGCGAGCCTGTAGGGCCTGTCCTAGTAGTGTGATATGTGCCTGTTTCTTATTCTGCCTGGAGCGGGTGGGGGAGGTGTGTTCTGCTTTTCTATTGCGCTGCTTCGCTGAGTAAGCCGCGCAGTTCTTCTGGGAGACTGGTGGTCGGGAGCCGTGCAGTGGAGGTGGGGAGAATACCGCGCGAAAGAGGGTCAGCCGGGTTACTTGCGCTTGGGATGTATTTGACGATGACATGGCAATTGTGGTGTATGAGCTCAGGTAGGATTCTCTTGAAGACTGCGTTGACCTGCTTGCTTCTGCTGCGGCCGCGGGGCCAAGCTTCAATGACACCTTTGTTGTCCCCATATAGCATGACGGTAGAGTTGGGTTGTACCCGGCTGAGAATGGTGCGGGCGAGCAATTCGAAGCCAACTGCCTCAGCCCAGCCGATGTCCCTGCCATTGGTTTCCCAGCCTGGCTGGAGCGACCATGCGTCCCATTGGCCTTGGACCGTGATGCCGATGCCCTGTGCGCTGGCATCTGAATATGCTTCAATGTCGAGAGGTGCTTGTTGTGTTGGGATACGGGCTGGCGCACTTGGGGCTGATAGGCGACTAATCCACCAGTTGATGTCCTCCGGGGTTCCGCTGGGTGGTGTGTGAGGCACGAAAGGTTTGGTTCCGAAGATTGCCAGTGTAGCTTCTAGGTTGACGAGATATGGCCTGCCGTCTGGAAAGACCTGTGTGGCGTGAGTTAGTTTGCCCAGTAACTTTTGAGTTTCCTGTAGGGTGTGTGTTCGTCGGGCTGACCAGTCAGTGAGAGCTCTTAGGTATTTCAGCCGTTTGGGTTCTGCTAGGGTCACTGTGCGATTGTCTAGGTCCCAAGTGAAGCCGATAAACGTCGGTGTAGACGAAAACGGTGTGTCTTTGGAGGGCTCCCACAGTATGCCCAGGATTTCGGATATGGTGTCTATGTCCTTGTAGCCATATGCATGATCACCATCTTGGCTATCTCTGTCCCGCATTCCTGCGAGGTCTCATAATGGTTGAGTGCAGTCTTCATCATACTCTTCCTGTGAGCCATCTGCCTGGCTGTCTCCCTTGAAATACATGCGGCCTCCATGAAGTATTGGGTTCTCATGGGATGCAATGCGCATTGCTATTGCCTGTCTAGCTTTATTATATTGTTGTAAGCTGTCCCTGGGAACTTGCAGGAAGAGGTGGTCGTCGACCCAGCGCAGGATTGGGCCTATGCCTGTGAAGCGCATTATGTCAGCACCTGCCCCTGCTACATCGCCATAGATTCCCGCTGCTGGGGCAAAGCCAAAACACAGTGCTGTGTCTATGGCAAAGTGTGAGTCTGAAAGTCGGACTACTAGTCCGTGCCATTGGGAAGGGTGGATTGGAATGGTACGATAAGCTTCTGCAACGTCTCGGACTGCTCCCTGTGAGCCTGGTGGTAAGGTAGAGATGAGACGTGCTACTATGGGAAAGGTACTATAAGGTGCTGTGAAGTCATCGGGATCCATGACTGCATTTATGGATTGTCTTTGCGGGTGCCCGTGCGGGTGTGAGAGGTCTTGTATTAGGCGGAACTTTCCTGGCTTGCCAGCTTTGGGTATTAAGGAGAGCGGTGATGACTGGAAATGCCCGACGACCTGTTGAACTTCATGTTCAGTAAGCGGCCCTATGTATCTCTGCTTTTTGTACTCATTATATATGATGTTTCTGAATACTTCGTCGTATTGTGTGATAGATGGGTGATTAGGTGGGGCGTATGTTTGAGCTAATGACGGTATGTAGGCACGGAACCCGTGCGTCAGTCCATCTACGATATGGGGGTATCTTGCCGTGAGGCCTGCTCTGGCTAGGAAGCCTCGCCAGGCTTCAGGCTTATAGGGGGTTTCCGCTCTCGCGCGGCTGCGCCTTAGGGCAAGATTGTGCACCATGAGTGGCGTTTCCGCAGCCTGAGCAGGTGTGCTTGGCATTGTTGTGTGGTCGTGAGCATCCCTGCGGTTTCTGCCAGTCGTGACAGAGTATGGCTCCCGTGGGATCTGTGAGCCTTCCTTCTGCTGTGCGTGTGGCATGCTTGGTGGTTCCGTCCCAAAGGTGCTCTGCCCGGCACCTGTAGACATCGTGTGGGTCCCTGCCCAGGCATAGGGGGCATGCTGATCGGGTCCGCGTTGTTTCCCGGGCTGCTCGCCTCTGTGACGGTCTTGTCTCAGTGGGGGCGTATATGTCTTGGCTCGACCCGTTAGTGCTGCGAAATCGCGCGTTGGGGGGTGAGAGGGAGCGAGAGTTGCATCTGCGCTCACGTGACTGGTCTGACTGCGAGGGATGGGCTCTGCGAGCTCGCCAGTTGTCCGCTGGAAGGGGTACCTGTGAGCTCATGAGGCGCTCAACCTATTGGTTGGTCATGATAGAGGTCCCAGTAAGAGCGTGCCAGTGGTCAGAGGGGTAGGGTTGCATGCGGTCAGGAGAACGTGGGGGTGATGGTGAGTGCAAGCTATGGGCTGAGTGAGGTGTACTGACCTTGCCCAGTACCGCGTCGTTGACTTCCGTGACGACTTGTTGCATTAGATGCTCATTTATGAGCGCAATGTTGAACGCATTTCCGGTCTTTAGCCTGTCGTGCCACAGGCGTCTGGTTTTGGCTGCGTACGTGGCTAGGATGCGGTCGCCATGCCTCGTGGCTAGCCGGTATGGATGCGATTCGAGGTTCCAGAAGAACTTGAAAAGCGCTGTCGTGTGCTTCTCTGGCCAGCTTGCCTCCTTGACGTATTCCAGGTAAAGGGTGCGTGCCTGGAGCATTTCCTCGAGGGTTAGCTCGTGGTCCGCTTTGGCATTTTTTGAGGCTTTGACTGAGGCGACTGGCCGCAAGGTGAGGATTTCATCCGTGGAAAGTAGCCCATAGGTGTCGTCTGGCTGCGAACGTGCCAGCTTTGATGCTTCGTAGCATCCTTCTTTGGTGAAGTACCAAAGCTCGACGTACTCAAAGGCCTCCAGCTTGCTCAGGGCGTATTGGGAGGGTCGGTTGGCGATTACGCTGGGTGGGAGCTGGTTTTCGTCGAAGTCTCCTATCGTCTTCTTCTTTCCTTTCTCGTCCCGGTTCAGCGGTTCCGGCGTCCTCTTTCCTGTCGACAGGGACCCTTCGCACTCTCTTGGGGGAGGCTGTCGCTGTTGCCTTTCGTCTGGCTCTGGTGACGCTTCCGGTTCTGGGTGTGCCTCTTGCCAGGTCTCTTCAAGATGCCTGATCGCCCGCCCTTCGTCCCACCCGAAGGTGTTGATGAGGGCTTCCCTCAGCTGCCGCACTTCGTCCGCTGCGAAGTCCGGCCTATTCCTCTGTTGGTCCATGCTTTGGTGGCTGCACCGGTTGGTGGGGAAATCGCTGTTTTAACGAGAGTAGTTAAACGAGCGTCGGCGCACCTAGGTTGGTGCGTGAGAGGGTGTCCTGATGGGATGCGACGAAGCACGGGTGCGTGCTGAGGTTGTGGGCACGGCCGGTGCGAGGCGGTCTAGAAAGAGAAGCGTGAGAGCCGCCTCCTGCGTTGCGGCTGCTCGTGCCTCACGTGACGCAACGCTCTCATTTTTGTATGTACTTAATAGTCGCGGATTTTTTTGGCTGTGCATCCGAGTCGAATGCCGGTACTTTTTTTTTTGTTACTGCTTTAGTCACGATAAGAAAAAAAAAGGAACGTCTGGTAACTCGAGAAACTTGATTTTTTACCATCAATCCCAATCGTGAGGCTGCGATCCCATTGCTAAATGATGTGGCCTTCATCTAACCTGGTAGTATTACATATGTAAGAACAAACACCCTACTGATCTCCAGATCGATCACGTGACTTGACGCGTCTCACTGTTAGTTCCGTCTCTTTTGTGCCAGGCAAACTACCTCGAACCCCAATGCGCCCTACGAAATCCACAACTTCCACGCGTACGACGACCCGCACGAAGACAACGTCAAGATCGGACAACCTTGCCAAAAAGCCCGTGTCTAAATTAGCGATACATGATGTACGTTCCTCGGCGAAGCAGCCATGCACTCCGGAGCAGTCACCACCCATGATTGAAGACGAAAGAATCAGCTGCATGCAGGTGGTGAACTCTTCATTGCAGAGTTTATCCGCTGTAGCTCAGTCAGGGTGGAAATTCACCCCCGAAGAAACAAAGAAAGCTCGTAGCACGAATGCAAATGCGAGCATGGCAGCTGACGCGACTAGCGCCGCAAAGAGAGCTTTAGAGAGGCTCAGGGAAATTTGTCCCGATGACTTGGATGTGGAACGGGCAGCTTGCAGCGTCACTGGGAGGTTAATCACGCTCGAGTTGGTGCGTGACTGACCTTCGGTCGTGGGCAATAGGGATAATTTGTTTTCAGTACGAAGAGGCGGTCCAGTTTCTCAATGCCATGCACCCAGGTCTGCTGCGTATTGCAACGCCTGACCAATCTGGTGGTGCGAACCCGTCGCCACTGAACTTGCTCGCACTTTCCCGCCCAACCACGGATGACCCAACTATACTCACTTTACTAATCACCTCCGTAACACACGCACTGAGCGCTCTTCTATCCCTTCTCCTGCACCCTTCTCCTCCGTTCTCAATTAGCGACCTTGTCACCACACTTCAGCACTCGCATTCTTTGCTTGCCTGGGCTCCACACATGAAAGATAGCAACATTCCGCATAGGGACGCACTCCTCACCAAATCGTACACTTTTATCAATAAAGTGTGCACTTCCCTCTCTTGCAGTAACAGATCGAGTGCGGATCCCAAAGCTATATTTCAACTTCGTATCTATGCTCTCTCCTGCCTGCTGTACACCACACCCGGAATCATCAAGTCCGCTACTTTTTGGGATCAAGTACATAAATCATGTCTCTCTTATTCTCGGGCATTCTCGCCAGAACGTGCCGCAGAAGAGGGCGAAATAGCAGTCGCCGTATGTGTTTCGGGTGCTTTGACTGAGCTGGTAAGGCTTGCGCAAGGCCTCCATGGGCGTGCATTCTCAGAAGGTCGATCCTTTGTCCAAATGTGCGAAGCATGGATGAGTTTTGCCAAAAGGGTGAGTCTCACTCAAATTGCAAATTCGTCTTTCGGTCCAATCGCGGTGGGTAGCTCACTACGACAATACGGTACTTTTAGGGTGATACGTCTATTTTGGATCACATATCGGAGCTGATGGGGATCCCCTCTTCTCGGTCGAATGTTGACGCTGGCGCACGCACTTCAAAGCCGGTCCCTCTGTCATCCTCCTCGATTGATAGCCTTGTCGCTCGAGTTGGAAACCTTAAACTTTCTGAGTCCACAAGCGCACAGGACGCCGAGGCTACATCCCACCATAATACCAAAGATGCAGTTCTGGTAGAGTGCGCACAAAGCTGCGGGATTTTCGTTAAAGCAACAGCGAGTCTTGAGAGCGGAGGTAATGTTGCATTCCGTTTTCCTCATGTGCACTTCTTTCATCTTTGTTGACAAATCTTCCTGTGCCAGGCCCAGAACTCCTCAGGCATGCGAAAGAGGCGACGGACGCAGTTGACCGTTACTGCAAATGCATGTCAAATCTTGATTCTTTTATTTCCCCGGACTCGCCACAACCTTTGGTCGCATCGTCCGTACCACCCCCTACACGACATTCTCCTGCGGCAGGTGCAGAAATGCTGCAGGCACGTGGTAAACTGGAACGCGCATTGGAACGATTGCGACGCGCCGGGCTTCGGGTTCTGGATGCACCACAAGTTCAGAATAAGGACTCGAAGCATGCAGTAACGTCTTTGTTGGAGGTCATTGCGATTGCGCTGGAAGGCTGCTTAATACAAGTAAAATCCTCTTTCCGTTTGGTCCCGCTCTTTAATTTATGGATTCACTCAGGACATGACATGCGCCCGGCAACATACTGGAATGAAGCCCAAGTTGACATCCCTTGTTGATGTGTTCTTTGTCCTTGCACGCTCTCGACTCGACCCTGCTGAGGTCGAGAGCTATACGCTGGCGTTGAGCTTTCTTCAGCGCGCCGTGGCTGCTGTTAATTCAATTCCAGCTGGAGTGATGACCACTGAAGACACGGCGACGTTTTTCCGATGTATTTCTGGCACATTTCACAATCTCGGTGGGACATTGTACGCGGCAGGTCGGCTTGGTGGAGCGGTTCGATTCCTCAAGGAAGGGTGTACCCTAGGGAGGCGGGTATTGGCAATGTACCGCCACATTGATAGACACGTCGATGAAAGTGATCGAGAGAAGGAAGGGCGACGACAGCTCGAGGAACAGTTGTTCCGAAGATACGAACTTCTCGGAGTGTGTCACTCCAAGATTGGGGATCGAAAGGTGTAGTGCAGTTGGTTCTCTCATCGTTCTAATTGTTTATAAGGTATCAACCAGCTTGCCTACGAATACTTTATCGAAAGCGTCCGGACGTTTCCATATACTCACCAACTTTCTACTTTCTCCTCTGCAGATCCGTTTGCGCCGACTGTTCCCCTTCCTCTCAAACAACTCTCATCCATCATTGAGAGGCTCACGTACGCTGCGACATGCGAGCTGTTCCTCCCTCCAGCACAGATCACTCTGAGGCATATCTTTCCTGCCTCTGCGCCTTCCGAGACCGATTCCGACGCTGACCAGACATTACCATCAGCCCCGATCTCGACCCTTCCATCAGATAGTCGGTCCAAGGCAGACATCACAGGTGGGATCCTGACTTGTCAGCTAGCCACACTAGAGAGTATAGGGCACAAGGACGGTGCGCGTGAAGCGATAGCGCATATTTTAGAGGACCTGCTTTCAGTGTACGATGCCGGCTGGGCGCCGGTACAACGCGCTCGGGTGTTGGTGGCAGCGCTCAGCGTGTCTTGGCGAGATGGGCAGAGTGAGGATCCAGATACATCAACGCAGCTCCGTGTGGTCCATATGGGACAAGAGGTGCTGGAGCTGCTCACACGAGAGGTAGGTGTTACTTGCCTCACCTTTAGGATTGTTTTTTGTTTCGTTCCTTACGATGATCCTTTCTGTAGAGACCAGATCCGCTCAGCCATGCGAGTTTAGTCCCTCAACTGAAACTAGGTGTGCACATGTGGTTGGCATTGCACGCGTATCGCCGGTTACCTGCGGGTGCGGAGATGATGAACGCTGTCGCGACGCATGTTGAAGCAGCCTACATTGTCCTCAGCAGTGCGTTGCCCGGGAAAGGGGTCGCGGATGCGAGTTCCAATGGGAAACCGGTAGGCTCTGGGACAAAATCCACAAAATCAGCCGATGGGACGTCGAAAAAGGGACGTCCTGGCGTTGGTGTCGCCGCCAAGAACTCCAAGAAGGTGGCCGGTGGTGCAAACAAGTCGCAGTCTCGTAAAGGTAGTCTATCTGCTTGCATGCTCGTTATTTGCCGACGTTACCCAAGTAGCTCTTGAGATGGTCTTGCCGAACTCGGGAGAATTTGCGGCCCGTAATCTCCAGGCAGCCACAAGAACAACCACGACTTTTGATCTTCAACCCGTTCTGGGATTGATTCGTAGGTCTCTATCTACTGTGGTCAATCGTTGACTGACTGGGACATGATAGAAATGAATCTTCATTTGCTTGGGCTGCTGGGTCTGATCGTCCTCAAGGTGAAACTTCTTGAGATACTCAAACGAGTTTGTGAGCATCAGGTACCTGTTCCGGCAGAAGGTAGTCGATGCATTTAGTCCATTGTATTACACCGCGCTCATCACCCACACTCCCGACAGCATATTCTGCGATCTGCGTCGACCTGGCTCACGAGTATGTCAAACTCGGTAAATCGAAGCGGGCGAGCTCTTTGTTCAACAAGTGCGCCAATGTACTTGAGGCCGGCGATGCATCTGAGGAAGTACGCTTGCACTATTTGCTAGGGCGTGCGGAAGTGCTTGCTCTTGGGGACAACATTCCGGCGAGGTACGTATTACGTATGGTACAGTGCAGGGCATCGTTTTGATAGGGCTGGACATAGTGCGAGTTCCTACTGCGACGCTCGGCGTCTGGAGGCTACGGTGGCTGTCGAGGAGAAGACGATGCCGACGGCGAGGCGTATCCGAATGCGCGTGGAGCAATTGGAGCGGGCGGCACTGGCATGTCGTGTCTTTGCTGCCGTTCAATACTCTAAAGTAATGTGTTTTATGCGGTGACCCTTTTATGTGCTGACGAGTCCTGCAGGACAATGTCGTGGGTGCGTTATGTAGCATGTTGCAATGCCTGCGGCTTGAGAACCGTGCCATTGATGCACTATCACGTCTCATCCCACCTACGAGGGCAGGGCTGAAGCCAACAGAAGAGGATTCGAATCCCTTCGAGGCTCCAAGTAACACCAATCAAGATCGCCCACTGTCTACGGTACCCTCGCGCTCGAAATTGACACCTATCGACGCCCTCTCGTGGCGGCTCCTGTCACAGCTCGTGTCGACGCTCTTTGCGCTCGCACACGCGTACCATGTACGTGGGTCGCCGCGCGAGGCCCTTTATTTCATTCAGCAGGTGCTAGATCTCGCGGAGAGCACCCGGGCGCCGGCTGTCGTCGCTCGTGCGTGTATCCTGCGCGGGGAGATCCTGTTGGGACAGGGTGCCCTGAGAGAAGGGCGAGAGGCCCTGGAGAGGGCTGCGCATCTCTTAGGTGGCGTGTCAGGAATCGATGCGGCAGATGCACAGAGGCTCAAGGGGGACTATGAAGCGATGTGTGAGGAAGATCAGATGAATACGGAGGAGTCGGATCATCAAGGGGATCCGAGGGAACATTATGAACGGGCGTGGAAGATGTTGGACGAACTGGAGCGGAGGATCGTTTCATTTGATGGCGGGTGTGTCTGATCGTCCTTTTGTGTTTGCTTTCCTATCAGACTGGGCTGAGGCGGTATGGGTTGACTTGAACAGGCGACGCAAGTCGAGTCTCGAACTATCGCCGATGGGCGTGGTGCATGGTGGACAGGGTATGGTTGTACCCAGGCTCTTGTCCGCCATTCTCCGTCGACACAGTAGGTTGCGTGCTCGTGCTTGGATATCTCGCTTTCTCACCCGGGTTGGTAGTCTGGTTGCTAAGAAACGACTGCGACGATGTCTTCAAGGATCTGGTTGAACGATTGATGGCGCTACCGCCGTCTGCAGATATCAAGGTGTGTATGCGTATACTATGAGCGATCTAACGAGGTGTTGACCCGTCCTGGACCAGGGAGAGGAACATGCAATTATGGGAAAGTTGACATTACATGGTGTCTATGAGCAATTCCGTTCAGACATGTTCTTGAGCTCGCTCACTGAGTCTAGTACGTGTTACTTCGTGCCCCTTATGTTGTCTCTCATATACTGACGTTGACGCCCAAATACAGCCATTGCACTCCCGATGGGTATGTCAGGGGACAAGGAGCCCTCGTTTGCCCCTGTGGCCCAGGATATCCTGAGTTCGCTCCACGACGCTGAAAAATTGTTCTGGGCCGATCTTGCATTGACGTCACGAAGAGGTGCAGTATCACACGTCCGTGAAGCATCGGTGTCGCTCGCAATGATCAGAGCATTGCAGTCGTCCCTCGGGAAAGTGAGCGCGAATGCACCGCTCTCGGCCGCACGTCTTTTGGGTACGCATGCCAAGTTCCTTGCCTTGCGTGCTCTGATTCACCGTTCTTTTTCTTCGGTATCGCATAGATGCCTCGTCGGCGATCACGCTTCACCGGGAGATGTTGGAAGCGATCCCGTACAAGTTCGCGAATCTCAACGCGGATGACTTACAATGGCCGACAATGATGACTGATGGCTCTCCCCCTCCTGCTGACTTGCGTCGACGCAACCCATCGAATACTGCTATTCCTTCATCGCTTGACGGCGATGATAATGACGTACAACGATCATACTGGTCTGTGCTCGAGAAAAAGTACACTTCCCTAGTCTTGTCTCCATCCTCATTGGTAGAGATGGCGCCCAAGCTTCCTCATAATTGGACGGTGATCCATATCACGCTGACGCCTGACAGGTCGAGTATGTTTATCAGTCGTTTGCACACAGCCTCTTCCTCTTCGCATCCTCTCCTGTTTTGTGTCCCCCTTCGTGGCAGACGAGACACAGATGACGAAGACGCGTCGCGGTTGATGCTAGAAGATGCGTTAAACGAACTCCGAGAGATCGTGCGCATGAGTGACGAGGGAACGCGTCGAGCTGCGCACGTTAAAAGCGATGATCTTCAAGCCAGAGCAGGATGGTGGGCCGAACGCGCCACGCTCGACAAGCGGTTACAGGCGCTTTTGGAGAACATTGAATTTTGTTGGTTGGGTGCGTTCAAGGTACGTAGTGTCCCTTTCCCTCTGTGAAATTGTCCTCGTGTTGATGATCAATGTTTTGTTAGACTATTTTGGGTCCCCCGACGATGCTGTCACACGAACTTCTCGGAGACTTGCGGACGCGTCTTGAAAAGCTGTTTAAACGGAGTCTCCCGCCTCAGGGCAGGAAGAAGACGAAACTTCGGCTGGATGATGCACTTCTTCAGTGTTTCTCTTCCCTGTCGCCGAAATGCCGGGATGAAGAACTCGAGGATCTGGTGTATTTCATCCTTGATCTGTATCAGTTCCACGGAGTGCCTACCGCCATTTCCGAGGTGGATATGGATCAGATGACGGTGGATCTGCGTGCTGCACTCGAGGAACACGCGGCGGTGCGAAGAAAAGCCAAGGTGATGCCAACCGAGGACAGTCACACCTTTCTGGTCTTGGACCGAAGCCTGCAGAGTATCCCGTGGGAGAGCCTGCCGGTACTGCGGGGTCAGAGTGTCAGTCGAATTCCAAGCTTAGAGTTTTTGCTTGATAGGCTGCGTCTCGCGGAGATGCAGAGACAGGGCGCCGGGCAGGAGCCAGATACCCCGATCGATCGGGTACAAGTGGATGCCCGGAAGACGTACTATGTCCTCAACCCAAGTGGTGATCTCAAAGGGACAGAGGGGAGGTTTTCCTCATGGCTCAAAGAGATGCATCACGCAGGGTGGGATGGTATCATTGGACGTGCGCCAAGCGAACAAGAGCTTCTGAATGCGCTATCGCGAAAAGACCTTGTCATGTACGTGCCTGCAACGTTTTACCCCTGACTTGATTTTGATTGATCCGATGCGGACACGCAGCTATTTCGGGCATGGGGGCGGCGAGCAGTACGCACGGTCTCACAAGATCAGACATTTACCGCGGTGCGCAGCGACCATGCTCTGGGGGTGTTCCTCTGGTGCATTGCGGGAGATGGGTGAGTTTGATAGAGTGGGCACGCCGTACAATTACATGGTTGCTGGATGGTGAGCGGTGTCATGACACATGTTGATGACGGTGGACTGAATATCTATTTTAAACGACAGCCCGACTCTCGTGGCGAATTTATGGGATGTGACAGACCGGGACATTGACAAGTTTACGCAAGGGGTGTTTGACCAGCTGCGCCTCGGTCCTCGAGCGCTACGAGGGGGCGAGGGGACATCGGTGGTGGCTGCCGTTGCACGATCACGCGAGGTGTGCAAGCTCAAATACCTGACTGGCGCAGCACCGGTCGTGTATGGGATACCATTTTATTTATGATCTCTGTAGTCTCATGATGGCCGTCGTGGTGAGAAGGCGATAAAATAAAATAATAATCAGGTTATTCATGACACAGCCACTCGGGATAGTCTGTGGCCGCCTGCCATTTCCTCGACCCCCAACGTCCCTTCCGTCCTTTTGCTCGTTGACCCAATCGTAGTTGTTCTTTTTTTTGGCGATGGCGACGACGACGCTGTTGAATCTGCCGGGTTCGCTGATCACGACGTCCCTCTCACCCTCGCCGACCTCGTCAACGCTCCAGGATAACCCGGGCTCACAGAGACAGAGCGTCGCTTCGACATCCGGCACATCCTTTTTCACGGCCCGGATATCGCCTCTAACACCCACGACGCCCGCTCCCTTTGATACACCCACTTCAACACCAGCTTCGACCCAGACCGCGCTGGCAGGCGAGTCGGAGTCAGCGACACCCCGACAAGCGAGCGGTAGACAAGTCCAAACCCAGGAGTTCCATCTCGTCAAAATTACAAGCGACTCTCTCAGCCCCGATTCAAATCCCCTCCCGGCGAACCCGGTCTTGCACACCATCAACAAAACGACCGTGATGCATGTCGTGTCCAGCGGCGTCGGCGTTCACGGCAGTCCACAACCTCATGCCGTTCTTCCGTCGACCCATCCTGTGGGCCCCCCACCACCGTCCCCGCCGGCGAGCATCAAACAGGGTGAAGAATCGGATGTCTCGCGGCCGGACCCCATGCACGTCTCTTCTCGACCAAAATGCGAACTCACCTCGCGCCCTGTCGTTTTCGAGGAACCCGTCAGCATCGAGAAGACGCGCAGCCCACCGTCGATCTCGCGGGACCAGACGGGGTCGGTGGACTCGCATGAGACTCAACGAGCGATCCCTCGTTCCCCGCCTTCTGCGTTCGCCAAACCATCCTCTGCGTCTCATCACAGTCTCCATCGGTCGTCGACAGACACGAGGCTATCCACCTTGAGCGCGCAGACGGGCACCTCATCGACACGTGGGCCCCGCACAGTGACGGATGGGGGGTCAGAAGTGTTCGTCGCGGGAGAAGTGCCGAGCCCTGCGTCTCCTGGTTCGGTGTCGTTGCCATCAGGGAAACATTCGCGCGCACATTCATCGTCGTTGTCACAGGGACAGTCTCCCGATGGACACCTTTTGCCACCAGCGAGTGGGAGTATGCCACATCGTCCTGCGAGACGGTACACGACCGGAGGGCATATTCGTCCTGTGCAGTCAGCACCGCAGACCGGGTGTGCGCATGACGGTAGTGCTGACATCGAGGACGACATTCAGTTGCAAGCAGAGCAGATCAGGAGGGAGAGGAAGCGAGCCAAGGCACAAAAAGATGCAGAAGAGGCAATGACACTCACAGTTTCGAGACGGAGGGGGTCTGTAGGGAAGGAAGACGAGAACAAGGTGCTCGTGGGCAATTTGATTGGAGAGGACCACGTCAACTATGTGCTCATGTACAACATGCTTACGGGGATCCGCATTGCCGTGAGTATCGTCCTCGTCTGTACGATCTTGGGAGAATACCCGTTCAGCGTCCTTCCTTCCTTGCCAGGTTTCGCGATGTCAAGCAAAGATTAAACGACCACTTACTGACGAAGACTTCACTGCACAACATAAGTATTCCTTTGACATGTATGCACTCACTTGGCCTGTCGTCTGTGCAACTTGTTCATGTTCCCGGCAGCATCGGAAATGAACTAACGCCCTCCGCGAAATACGATTTCAAGTTTAAAGATTACGCGCCGTCGGTGTTCCGCGAGCTGCGGGAGGACTATTTTCAATTGGACCCTGCCGATTACCTGCTCTCCCTAACGGCGAAATACATCCTCTCCGAGTTGGGGTCGCCCGGCAAGTCGGGCTCGTTTTTCTATTTCTCGCGCGACTACCGGTTTATCATCAAGACCATTCGACATTCGGAACACAAGTTTTTACTCTCGATACTCAAGGCATATTATACACATGTGAAGAGCAATCCTCACACGTTGTTGTCCCGATTTTATGGGCTACATCGTGTGAAGCTCCCCAGGGGCCGAAAGATTCACTTCGTCATCATGAACAACCTGTTCCCACCACACAAGGACATCCACGAGACGTACGATCTCAAGGGTAGTACCGTTGGGAGAGTGTACTCGGAAGAAAAGGCGGAAAAGAACCCCCGTGCGGTGCTGAAAGACATGAACTGGATTCATCGCGGAAAGATGCTCGAACTTGGACCCGAGAAGCGCGCGCTGCTAACGGAGCAACTCCGTCGCGACTCGGAATTCCTGAAGACGGTGCGTGTGATGGACTACAGTCTACTCGTCGGCATACACCACGTCCAGCGGGGGAACAGAGATAACGTGCGCAGCAATACGCTCAAAGTCTTCTCGGTAGGTCAACGTGATGCTCTGCTGCGGTATTCTGCTAATGGCGTTTCGACAGCCCTCTGTACCCACCATCCGTCGCAGAAACGCCCAACACAAGGGTGCGCAATCGCCCGAAGCTATTGCCATGAAGCGCGCGATGCGCAAGTTTGACCCGAAACGCCTTGGATCGGACACACTGGATTTACCTGAGGAAGATACAGGTGACCGACAATACTTCATCTTTTACCAAGACGAAGGTGGTCTCCAAGCAACCGACGAAGCGAACCGACCGACGGACACCCTCTACTACCTTGGTATCATTGACATTCTGACGCCGTACTCGGCGACCAAACAATTGGAGCACTTTTGGAAAGGGCTCAAAGCGGACCGTGTGAGTGGACCCTCTTGACGTGGGATAACATGAAGTGACATGTTTTTTTTTGGTTTTTTTTTTAGCACAAGATCAGTCCGGTTCCGCCAAACGAATATGCCGACCGCTTCTTTGATTTTATGAAGGCCATCATGCGGGGAGGCGGCGGCGGCGGTCGATTCAAGGCAGAATAAACGTGAACAACGTATCGCATCTTCCTTTCTTCCTTTCTTGGGACTTTCGATCGAGGGGACTTGCCTTGTACTTGACACCCTTTCATTCTTCTCCTTTATCTTGTTCCTACTTCATCTTGCGGGGGATAGGTTAATGGGGAAGGTCTCGTTTCTTATTACGTGGGTAATGTGGTCGCATTTTCCCCGTGTAGCTTCATTCGCAAGGGTAAACTTATACCACACCCTCATTTTAATACGCGGTTTCCTCTTTATTTCGACGTCTCCCTTGTTAATTATCCCGACTCTCTATCCTATGGATGTACACACTCTTTCGCAAACGCAGATCCACCACGCTCCTTGTTCTCTCTCCTTTCCACTCTCCCTGATTCGTCAACTCATCCTCACACTCGTTGCGCTCTCCCGTCTAACTCGTCCATCTCTGTCTTGTCTTGTCTTGTTTCTCCCTTCGCATTAATTTATACAAATCCAGGACATAACGAGGTCAATGATTACACCTGTTGCTACACACGATTCCAGAATAACATTCACATCTGGCAAGGGAGGGCGAGGTCGCGTCGAACCGAGGAAAAAAGCGAGGCGTGTGTGGAATAACTCCCCCCCATCCCAACGTTTATACGTACATGTCTTCCTCGTCTTCGTCCTCCTCGTTGTGCGCCCGGGTACGCCGTTTATGTCGAGTAGATGGTTCGGCTGGGGTTGTACTCTCAAACCCGGCGTCGGCTTCCTGAGTATGTCCTTTTTTGCGTGCCGCTGTGCATCAAAAAGGGTGAGTGAGTGAGACCAGAAAAAGGATGGCGGTAGAACACTCACTTCGACGCGTGGCCTTTCTTTTGGCAGCCGCCTTCTTCCCCTCGACGCGTTTTTCGAATGCTTGGTCTTCCTCACCCTGACGTTTATGTTCTTCCAGGATCTAACCCCATTCAACCATGAGCCAATACACACACACGACGCGCAGCAAGCGGGAGCAACAAAAACCCACCGACTCAAACTCGTTCAATTCTGTATCCGGCTTATTCGCCGACTTGTTCGATCGTGCCTTGGTCAGAATATCGGCGAAATAGTTGAACACGTCCTCATCGTGCAACTTGTCTCGGTAAAACGGCAACCCCTCGATCAGCCTCTTGACGGAACGTTCCGACTTGTAGGGGAGAAGTGCGAGGCAAAAGGCGATGTCACGCCATTGACGGGGCTCTTCGGAGAGCCGGAAACGTTGGCAGAGCTTTTCGACGATGTTTTCGGCTTGTTTTTCCTAGGAAAGAGCGAGGGCGGATGAGTGAGTGACATGAGTGGGACAGGCACAGGCTTACTTTTTCGATAAACGAAAAAATGTAGCGCATCGTGCTCTGGAACGCCTTTTCTTCGACGGCATGTTCCCCAGACGATAGATGACTGATGACTGTGACGCGTTCCGTAAGTCAAAGGTGGATCCGATTCAGGCTGGATGACCCCTTACCATCTGGCAAATTATTGTAGATCGCATTGTCTTTCGTCGACAGTTCTGTGAAAAATAGTTTTGCCAGGTCCGACACTCGTGGCTCCTCGTCCTCCAAACACTTGGCCATCTCGCCCAGTTGGCCCTTGACCTTGATCATCCCGTTGAGGATAAGATGCGTGAGCACCATGAGCGTGTTTTTCTTGACGACCAGGTCTTGATCCGAAAGACCCTTGTAGAGTTCATTGCTATTCTCGTCGATAATACTGCTAAAGGAGACAGCGACGTCGCCGAGTGCGATGACAATGTTACTACGAATGCTTGGGTCTCTGGAGGTCTCGAGAATCTTGAACAACAGATGGTGGTTCTCGTCGCAGAATCGCGAGCTGACGCAGAGGAATTTTGCAAACGATAAAGTTGCGGTCGCGCGAAGGGTCTGGTTCTAACCATCTGCCATGAGCAGTCACAGACGAAAATCATTGGATCCGACTTACCTTGAACTTGTGAGGACTCCCGCAAACGTTGACAAGCAGTGGTCCATAGAGCGCCAGCAAGGAGTGTGAGCCGTACAAGAGCTCCGTTTCCCGCACCGCAGCGATCCGTTCACCAATTTCATCTTCGACATTACCAGCAACCTGATCAAGTTCCTCGACTTCTTTGGACGCCTTGTTCGTGGAACTCATCCCTGCCGCGAGCTTCTCCGCTAAAAAAACAAAGTCAGAATACCCTTGAGGGAAAAAACATGGGACGAACCCAGGTCTTTCTCGTCCTTTTGGCGCTTCCACTCTTGTTCGACGAGTTCAAGGAAGACGATATGTTTGATCGCAACATGACCCACAACGAACAGCAGCTGACTGAGATGGAGTACATCGCCGACATCTTGGCCGCTTGTTCCTTGCGCGACTGAGATGCCTTGTGATATAGGCGCGTGTGACGCAGAACCCGCAGACGACGAAGGCTCCACGTCCGCTTCCATCACACTCGGGTCTCGCTCTCCGTCCACTGGTGTGTCCGATGCGAGCGACTGCGGCCTTCGCGTAAACGCGCGGCGGGTAAGGTTCTTGATGATCTCATTACACAGCTCGTCGGGATGATCGCCGAGAGCGTAGATCGTGTTAATGGCTTGCTCGGCCATCCCAAACCACTCCTTGGAACGACAGGGGTGCTCGATGGCATCCCGCAGTTTCTTGAAGATAGGGTTTTCCATTTCCATACGAAGCGTCTTGTTGAGAAGGGAACCTGTCCACCACGCTATCGGTGGTGACACAAGAATTTGGCGGACGAACTTACCTTTGACCTTTTTCATACTACCGCTTAGTCGTTGAAGAGCAACACACGTGTACCGAGCTAGCGTGAGATCAGCCTGAGAGGTGGCATGGTTAGTTTGCTGCGTCAGGTGGCAACCAGATATACTACCTTTCCCAGAGGGCCCAATCCTACTCTGAGCAAAACATCAACCTTCTCCGATACGACACTGCGTTTTGCCAGTGCAAACATGCCCAGGATGATGATCGCGCCCCGGCGTTGGCACGCAGGAAGGGATTTCGGCGAACCTAACAAAAAGAAAATATTTTTGAGCCTTTTGCTTTGCAACATTCAGGACAAGCTTACTGTAGACCTGCCATAGCTTGTTGATAATGTCGTGATGGACGAGCTCTTCTTCCATCATCGTCTTCATCATTTCCTCTAAACTGGTCAGCTCAGCCAGCGTTGAGTCATAGGTCAACCTAGCAGGATCAGTGAGACGATGCAGGAAGACGGATACTTGATGCTAACTCAATCATGTTCTTCGAAATCCGGTTCACTTGTTGCTTCGGTTCTATGTCAGGCAAAGGATCAAAGTACAAGCTGCGGTAGCACTCCAAGAGACGGGATCGCACGCCCTTGAGCTCTTTCCCGTCCTCTGAAGTCTGGTTGTTGTCTTTCGACCATATCAAGTGAAGCATACGTTTGATCCCGAGCTGAAACGACCATCAGTCAGAGGTATCACACAAAGAATACAAAGACTACCTCTGATGTTTGGAATTCGTACTCGCTCGTTACCCGGAAAAAGTCCATCGCTTCCAACACCTCTGCTTTGTTGGTACTGCCAAGCAGCTGAATGACAGACTCCATACTAGCTTCGATTGCCTTAATAAAGCCGAGGGCTTCGGAATAATATTTTTTCCGTAATCTGAGATGTAGGACTTCGTTGGACTCTAGCGCTGCGAGGGCCTCTTGTTCCGATGTCATTGCAGCAAGATTCACCGTGGAATTGCGCGCCTTTTTCTTTCCTTTCTGTTTCTTCTGTCGGAGCTGGCTGTCATCGTCGTCATCCATTATGCTGTCCAAATCTGTATCCCTCGGTTCATCAACGTCCATCTCGTCGTCGTCTTCCACCTGAGGTCTAGAAGGAATCGTCAGAACTGAAAAAAGATACTCAAGTCAATCGCACACTTTTTCCTCTTTTTGCGGGCTTTAGGAGTGTTTTCGACATCATCGGTTTGCATTTCATCGTCCTCGTCACTGCCGCCTGCATCTCCCTCGCTCTCCTCTCCTCCGTCGTCTTCTCCTTCTTGCTCAGTTTCTTCTCCAGCACCATCTCGTTCAACAGCCTTTCCGACAGCATCTTCTAACTTGTCCAGTTTAGTCGCCACCTCTTGATAATAGCCTTGCCACTTCTCGAGGTTCAGAGGACCGCCGTGCATGAGCCCCCATGGATGGGTCCATACCAGCTTGGTCAACAGCGCCACTGCCGATTTGCGCACTGTCGACGCCTTGTCTTCCAACATTGCCACGGCATGCCGCGTGATTTTGAGTCGTTGCTTCGGAAATGGAACCCGGAGGTCACATAGCTTCGAAAATGTAGTGAGGACTTTGGAGCGGACATACGAGGACAAGTCGAGTGTACGAGAGATAAGTAGATCGAAGAGCCCGCTGAGTTGTTTGTGTGTTTGCGTCGAGTCACTGCTCATGTCTTCCGAGCTGGAGAGTTCACGAATGAGGGAGCCGATGACTTCGACGAGGGCCATGCGCATTGGGTACGACTGGGCGGACCTCATTAGCGATGGTGGTTCGGAAGGGGGGGGCACGCACCTCAGAATCTAGATGTTCAAGAAGAAGACTGATTTGCTTGAGTACTGACCGCGGGGACTCCTCACTGAACTTGACAAGGAAACGCGAAAAGGCCCTAGGGCCTTTTGTGTCCTGTGCGCTGAAAGTCATGCCAGCGATCTCGCGTAGCACCTCATCTCCAAGCTGGGCATGATCAAAATCTTTAGCGAGGTGAGACAACAGTTCTGCCATTGGTTCGGAGAGGTGCTCGTAATATTGCAACGATTGCATGATACTGATCTGGGCAGCGACAGCATGGCCATGGTGCTTGACGGCGAAACAGATGACCTTGTAGACGTTCACTTTGATGGTATGGTCCTTCATGTACGGTTCGCTCTCCGCGATGTGATACGCCGGTCGAGTAAGACAGCTGGCTCGAGGTCACTCATTCGATGTCACGGCGAGGTGAGGAGAACATACGTTATGAACGCGTCCCTCTCCGGACTCGTCATCCAGATACGATGAGTTTTGAGCTTCATTGCCTTGGAAAACAGATCAAGCGTTCCCGGTATCTGGTCCATCCAACTCCAACCCTCTGTGGTCCTCCCTGCAGCACGAGAATTCCCTGACTTACCACCCCTGCCACGACGGGCTCGCGGTTGCGGCTGCGGGCCATCCTCCCCGCCCCTTGACTTGACCTTTTCCGCGGCGGAGACGAACCAGTGGAGCAGAAAGGCGTACATCTCTAACGGTGCCTTGTGTGCCATGACGACATGTTGGTCTTCCTCTCTCGAATCCCTAATCGCCGCGTCTATCTGCGCGCTGAACGCAGACGCGATTGAATCGAGGAGTTTGCTCATGAGCACTCCGGGAACTATGTCCGAGTGTTTGAGTAGGCTACGGAAGATATCAAATATCTCCGGATCCGAAATGGCTTCAGAGTTGCGCGCAGTTTTGTCGACGGCATCTGTGAAACGGTCGGTCAGAGATGGCGCAAGTCGAGTGGCGACGCACGTTGCAGTAACGGGCGAGGATCGGTGTCGTGTATGTCGTGTTCATTGGGTATCTCGTATGAAGAAATATCCTGCAGCGACTGAAGTTCGTCTTGCAGCTCGAACTCGGCGTTCATGGTAACTGAACTCGCCGCTAATACGACGTTGGCAGGTTGAACGCGCTTTGCGTGGAAGTCACGTGCACGCGCCCTTCATTTTGTCACGTGACCCCAGACGGCAAGCTGCACAAGGGTTACCGGAAGACATCGACTGACATCGACCATGGTAAGCCCATAACCACGCTTGGCACTACATCTGAACGACGACGTTTACAGATAATCCCGGTTAGGTGCTTTACATGCGGAAAAGTCATTGGTGATAAATGGAACGCATACCTGGAATTGCTCGCAAATGACATGAGCGAAGGGTAGGCAATTGCCACTCTCCCGCAACTCAGCCTTACGACAAGCCACAGAGATGCCCTTGACGAGTTGCAGTTGAAGAGATATTGCTGTCGTCGTATGGTGTTGACGCACGTTGATCTGATCGAAAAGCTCCTGCATTATAATCGTGCGTTCCCCCAGAATCGTTTCGTCTCGATTGCCAACTCTTTCCTCGCAGCGATGGAACGTGTAAAAGACAAAAACTATTAGTTGTTTTTGGTGTACACCCACGTGCACGTTGTCCTCCTGACTGTCTAATGTATTCCCCCACCTGGCAGTTTCCTGAACTGCACTACGTCAAAAGCAGATATTGATATGCCAGTATTCTTTGCATGAATTATAATGAGAATCTCCATCCTTTACATCATGTTTTGTGGCATTGAAAATCCAAATTACAGCCTCAGCACCCCTCATGAAGTACATTGCCAAGTGGACTGGCTACTAGCATTCGGATGCGCTCCCGATCCAAATCTCGTCCTCCAACCCTCCAAACATACAAGTCCCATACCCGTACCCATCTGACCCAAAACACGTGCTGGTCAAATTGCTGGCTATACTTGCCAAATACCAATACGTGTATCTGTGAAAGCCGTGAGTGTGATCATACTACGTCGGTGCAGACGACTTCTCTCACGTGACGCTATTTGAGTCTCCCTGGACGACGCTGGCAAATCATCAGTCCTTTCATCCACAACCACCTCAAGGCGAAATCTGTCACTCACAACTTTATTTTACAGCTAGCATGAGTCCAACTTGTTGTAGAGTATGCGCCTGTTATAAATGTCGCCATGACTTGATCGTTTATGCTGGTGACGAGGTCATTACAGTCCGCTGCTGCGGGTCCTGTGCCTGCATCGCCCCAGCATGATTGCGCGCAGGCTTGTCCAGTCAAGTCTATGTCGTCACGTTTATGCGCTCTTTCTTTGTAGGTCACCGCGATACGGGGATAATGCAAATCAGTGAACAACCTGCAACGGTGCGACGACCTGGTCACCTTTTGTTGCCAACGCAGCAGAAAACCCAACCGTCCCCACTATGTTTGCGAGAACGGGGGCGAGGACGAGGGCAACGAAACGATAGCCAACCATATTATCAGCCTGCGCGACAGTGGTGTGTCAACGATCTCTGGTCTCCTTATGACCGCCTGCTTTTATACACTTCGCATCCTCATGATTTCTGCCTGGCATCGGCTCTGGTACATACACCGGTGATTATTAGACACAGGTTCGGTTTCAGGGTACTTTCCATAAATCTCCGGTAGGTCTAACCACGTCTGATCAAAGGTGGTGTTAACCGGACGAGATAAATTGCCACATCATGATCCGCGCACAGCCGAATAGTGAGTGCGATAATTTCTGAGGTCATGTCTCGATTGACGGCGTATGATCCCCATATACTACCTCAGCCATTCTTTTCACCGCCTCCCAGCGTTAGGTCATCGAAGTCCTCCAATAGCTCTTCCAGTTGAACATCAGGGAAATCCACTTCCTCTTCCCCGTCCTCCCCGTCTCCCTCCGCACCCGTGCCATTGCTAGGCTCGTCTCCGGCCTCGTCCACGTCCATCCCGTACTGCCCTCCTTTCTTCCTCGCGATCCCGTCATGCATCTTTGCGTCCCCGGCCTTGTACAGGTTCACGTTCGCCCTCAGTTCAGGATCCTCCTCCAGATCCCTCAAAAACAACTCATAATCCTCCTCCACCTTCCTCTGATCGCGTCCACCCATCCTTCCAACGACACCCCTCCCACCACCCGTCTCCCCATCCTCCCCCTGTTCCTTGGCAATACTCCGGAGTTTCCACGCCCGCGTCCGAGCCTTTTTTCGCCGATTCGGATACGTCTTCTTGACAAGGATCACGTCCGGGATGCGATCTGCGGGCAAGGCCGCATAGTCATCCGAGTTGAAATTGGACGCAGTGAGGTAGTAGCCCATCGCGGTGTCCCCGGGCTGAAGGATCCCCCCGAGGTGCGTACGTGTATGCAATATTTGACTCGCTCCCCCTCCAGATTCATAATCCATGAGCGTATCCCCGTCGCCGTGCCTCCCTGAACTCCGAAAAGCACCTGCGAGCGCGACTTGGGTATCCGCGAGTACCCAACGGCCCCGATGCGTCCCAACGGGTTCGACGTCCAGAACCGTGAACTCGACCAGATCGGTGGCGCCTGCCAGTGCCGAAAACGGGGTGCGCCAGTACACTTGTGAACTCACCTCGACCGCTTGGAGCGTGTTCACATCCAAGAGCTGAAACGACGACCCCACACGCGTGCATATTGTCAATGGGGAGATGTTGGAGAGCGAACGCGCCTGTTTGGGGGGAATACAGACCAGATCATCTTTGCAAATCGGGGCGATCTCGACAGAGTAGGTGAATTTATAGTTGGCCGTATTCGAATGGGTATCTGTCGATAACAGTTGTTCCGATCCCTTTGATCTACACCAATCAATCAGTGTTGGTTTCTCTTTCTTGTTTAGAACACGACGAAAGACGAGACTGACCGCACAGGCACAACCCCCGTCAAAAACTCTACCATCCGTATCGCATGACTCCGCTGACTATAAAAGAAATCCAGCCCATCCCTCACTTCCTTGACCCCTACCGTGTCCTTTTGTGCGCCGTGCTTCAAGATGAGCTGTTCGAGGAACAAAAACGTGCGTTTGTGCGTGACCTTTTGACGGACCTGAACGAGCGCCTTCCATGTGTTTTTCGCAGCAAGTTTGGCACAGTCGGGACATTGGGTATGTTGAACGAGGTACTCGATTTCAAACACTTGCTCGAGAATCGTTGCAGTGAGTACCTACGTATGCAGACGTGAGTCGGGATAGTTCAATTCAGGATCTGTGAGACGAGGATCGAACGTGTGCATGACATACCTCTTTTTGAATCGTGAGGGAGACCCGCAAGCGCTTCGAGTGTGGTTCCGTCCAGATGAAATGGGCCTCGGTGAGGCGTACCTTGTTCAGTCCCTTCAGTCGTTTTAGACACAATGCCAAGAGCTCCTGCGATTCTGGTCGTGCAAGCGTCCATGAAGACGGCGGCGACAAAAAGCGTTCGCAGTTCCGGCAAAACGATACCGATGCTGGTACATTTCCATCAGTAGTTGAACTGTGCCGAAAACAGGGACGTACATTGCTTGGGGATGCCTTCTGTGATGTCCACGCTAGACCGTCAAAGAGTTTTCAGCATCCAGAACGCCGATCTTTGATTCCCACTCGCCTGTTTCGCAGACAGCCTACACAGAGATTGGCTGAATTAGGCTCAATCGGCGTTCCTGATCATCTGGCGCATGAAGATCGTCTGATTTTTATAGTTGGAGGGGCTCACCGCAATCAGCGCAGAGGACCCGATGAACAGCTGGACCAGGTACGAACTCCATCGTGACTGTCAGTAGTAGGTGTCGTGGGTCGTTTTTCTTATGGGCTTAGTCACTAGATCTTGGGTGATAAGATAAGGTGGCGACAATACTAACTTGGGATTTGATCATTTTGGGGGACAGCCACTGCCAGGTTTACGTCGTCGCTCCCTTTCATCACGAACTGCTTGTCATGGAAGCTTTCGCACAAAAACACCTAGATAACTTGAAGCAATTTTCCCAGATCGCCTGGGGTGATTCACAAGCACTCCTCAGACAGCTTCCTGGAGCATGATTCATCGGATGAAGAGATTGAAGATTCGTTCCGTGAACATGTCGAAAGTTCTATCGAGGCAGCCCGCGAGTATATAAGTGGAGGAGCGATGCTCGACTCCCCCGCCGCGTCACCAGTCTATTTCATTCGGCCAAAGACACGCGATTCGGGGGTCATCTCATGCAGATTTGCTTCTGTGACTGTGGGGACAGAAGCCCTATCCAAGTTGCTAAGAGAGGGCCTCGAAAACTATGACAACACCATCAGGCTTCAATTCTACAGTGCTCTTAGTCAAGTCGCGAAGACTCGTACGGCCGCTGGTCACCTGTTCGAATATTGGTTCAACCACTTCGTTATCACAGGAGGACAAGTACCATGCGAATGAGTTGCACAAGATTCAGACGATGATACAGCACAGCTCCCTGCGTTTCTACCGGCGACCACCGTTCTCGCTCCTGCTACCCGGGAGGCACTCAACACCCAAACACCAGTACCATACTATTGAGTTCCCCCTCACACCAATTTCCCTGGGATTGACAGCGTGCTTGTGCTCGAGGAAGAGATCGTTGCGTTTCAGGTGACGTTGAATACAAATCATACGTCGCCGAAGAAGGGCCTGCTGGAGGTACGGAAGAGCTTGCGAGCCAATCTGAGGCAGAATCTGTGGAGAGTAGTATTCATTGACCCGCGACGTGAGCAAATCACGCAAGTTGCAGCACATTGGGCCAGCGAGTTACGCTTTCCGACAAACGAGCGCGTGCGTGTTGGATGGTCAGTGTTGAACCCGAAAACCGAAGAGTCCAAAGAGGAGGGGGAGGGGGCCATGGGAACTGAGGGGTAGTTGTACGCTTTCATTATTCTGTGAATTGTATTGCATTTATCTGTCTCCACACGTTCATACGAGCATCAATGTGTCCTGTATTTCCCCCAACATCCCCTTCCAAGCGACCAGTCAGTAGAAAATGAGGGTCTAGCAAGGATTAATCTACCAAGACCCCCTGTCCGAGACACCCGGCCCCAGAGTCCCACACTCCCAGCGCATGCGGGCCTGATCTAATGTGGCAAATTTTTGCGGAGGTGCGGGCATCTGCTAGAACGAGTGCCATTCTATGGTCAGCCGGTAACCTCAGTCGTGTCCTCCCTGGCTTTTATGCACCCCTCCAGGTGAGCGCATGCCTACTCACAATGTTAGTATGTATGTTGGATAAGCTTCACCCAATACACTATGTCAGCAGTCTGTTCAGAAGGAACAACCCACCGAACAACATCTTTGGGGAGTAGGTGGGACCCAACGATGATGACTTTCAGACGGGAATAGACCTGTCTGCCATTTCAGTGTCAAGAGACCACAAGTAGGTCGCATGCAGAACTATGAACAGGCAAGTGTGTAGGACGAAGGACTGACTAGAGCATAACAAGCGGGAAGAGATTCATTGACTCGCTCTGACATGATGCATTGACAGCTGGGTGAATGGAGTCAAGTTCTCTCCTATTCGCAATTTCTTGGAAAGCAAATCCTCACGCTCGTGTAGGCTGAGATACTGTCGACCCCTCCCGCTCTTGGATCCAACCGTGACGAATCGCGATATCCTCCCGCGCCCTCCGAAGGGAACTAGCAAGCCGCAATCCGGTGCTCTGAAGGCAGCTACTGACATGGATCAAGAAGGGCATCAAGGATCCGAGGCTGTTTCGATCAGGCTATCATCAATCTCGCTCCCAGTCACCCGTAAGAGTGGAAGGCACAAGCGAACCTGGATGGCCACAGATCAGCGTTAATCAGCAAGTGCACTTTCTTTTGATCAAGATCAGATGCGATGACTCAGCATATGATCTCAGAGCCACTGCCCAGTACCTAAGTGAAGTGTAGCAGGTGATTGGCGAGCGGCCGATACCCATTGCTATACCTGAGTCCGTTGCGTGACTCCTTGGCTTGGAGTATCCATCAATCATTGAACATCAACAGACCTGCCCTAGTGACTCGCCGTCATATGGTTTAGCTCCAAGTGAATGCCATCATCGCACTGCAACGCATTCGTTTAGGGAACCGCCCAGTTATGGCATTGGAGGTCACCGTTCAGCTCGAAAAAGGCGATGCCCAGTGACCATCGGGATGATATGGCCTACAAATCACTATGTTCAATTGTGTATTAGTACCGACCTTCCCATCACGCTCGTTGCCATCGAACAGGAGAAACCTACCATCTCCGGTTCCAGCTTGCCCTGCTCATCCTCGTCTTCGGATTTGGCTATATGCTTACCTTTTTGGAGATACCTCGCGGAGCGCACGTCCTGCCGCGGATATTCGCCGTGAAATGTTTGGTGAAAACTGACGTCTGCTGAAAGTGGTGAAACACAGGAGAATAAGAAGGGCAAACCACAGGATCATTGGATGCAACCCGCAGGGAAAAATCCTCGACCTAAACACTCGACTTCGTGTTGAAAGGGTGTGTGAAACATTGCCGCCAGTGTCGGTGTCAGAGGGCATTCCTAAACCGCCCCTTGCTGTGTTCTCCGATCCATGCGGTCGCGGCGAATCGTTCGTTGCTTGCATCGATGCCAGGAGGTGGGCGGCTCCGTCGTCATAAGCCCCACAAATGAGTCCATCTGTCTCACGTACGACCGTTCATCACGGTCCGCAGCACCTTAAATCCGTTAGTTCACCCGGGATGGAGATGCCCCTGGGAAGGCCTAGACACCCGCTAAGGCTAGATCCAGGGGAAGCTGTTGGAGCTGGAGGCGTACGGGTGCGCGGAGACGGGTCGGGGCTGGAGAAAGGGAGCTCGCTGCGAGGGACGGTGATGAGATAGGCGCACTTAAAGAGGATTGATCACGTGTCACCTTGAAACTGCTAGGAAGATTGTGGCTGGTCCCGTTGCGTCGCCTCCTGTAGCAATATTCACGCGAGTCGGCCGCGATACCCGAACTCCCACGTACGTTGGTTTTGTATGTCATATTGACCGCAACCTATTCATCCAACTGCCCTATGTGACCGTGTGCGCAATCCCGCACCTCCTTCAGTATAATGTAGGCTTCGTACTCGGAGCTGACAGGGACCCGCAGTATATGCACGGTAATCTCTTCCATGCATGGGGATATTTGATCGTGTTGACCACATTTGGTTCAACCTACTCGGTGTACCCGCGATGATCGCGCTTCCGGAGGCAATCAAGATTCTACAACCCCAAAACCATAGATAGGGGTGAGCACTTCGTCGAGAGCGCAGTACCAGTGATCGTCAGGGTGTTGGCTTAGTGCTTAGCACCCACCCAGACACATTCTACGGTGATACGACCGCTTGACCTTCAAGCCGGGATGAGTAGAAAGCAACAAGTTGGTTCAATTTGACGAGGGATGCCGCTTGTGAGTACCGAATTAAGTGCGGGGGTGGAGTACGCATTGATAAAATCATGATCGTAGATGGAAATCATTCTAGTTTCCGTGTGCTGTGGCTGAACAGCGTTTCCGTACGGCACTGAACATGGCTATGTCACGTGTTTGCCGGGCTTTAAAGTGGCCGTACGATACGCTATTCCAAAGAATTTTTCCATCAAGAAGGCAAATATTTGGTACACCAGGTAGGAATTGAAACGGCCAGAAGAACCCGGAGAGGCGCCGGCAACGTCTCTCCTTCTTTGTTTGTATCCACAGTCAGGCATTGCTGTTTTTCGTCATGTCCTCCGACATACGGTCTAGTTTGGAGCGGCTCCAGCTGGAAAATTATTTGGCTCGTACGGTCGCTTATATCTCTAATCAATAGTCCATCTTCTAACCAGTCCAATCCAGTCGTTATTGTGACTGCGGTCGTGTACGATTATTGTGAGTGATGTGTATATGCACCATCATCTTCACTCTGAAGCGGCCCTTGTTCAGTTCTCACCTTCTCAAATGAGGTGCGTTACCTCATTCCCTACGTCTTGTTCACTCGGCTGACGATATCGAAGGTAGAGTATGTCTGGGTGAGGAAGGAACAATTATTGAGCGTGTGCTATGTCTCTGACAGTCCCATAGCTCAAACCCTGGACCAGGGTGTCTACCGCCTTTGTTGTGGTATGTATACAGGCTCCGGGCAGGCCCCACCACCTGTGTTCCGAACTAACCGCTCGATAGGTCCGCTACCTCGGCATTACTTGGTCTATGTAAGTCCATAGTTTACTCTGGTGCACGTTAAATAATTGATGATGAATCATCCTCAAGTATCGCTGGCCTCCGTATGTTCGAGATCGAATTAGACGAACCGTTTAACTGATCAGATACTTGTTCAGTCGACACTTCCTTTATTCATGGTACTGTCAAAGTTAGTTTTCACGTCCTATGTCTTGCCCATTACTAATGATTATGTTCTGGTAGACGTATGTAACCAAGTTCAGATTGCCGAACGTATTGATGATCACTCCATAGATGTAAGTGAATTGACTCACTGTCCTGCGCACCGTCGATATAGGAAATGGTTGATCCAAAGGTACCATGGTCTGGCTGGCGTGCGAGTGGTTGTTTGTCATACTATATAATACCGGTGACAGTGAGTTACTGTGCCTTTGATTCTATTCCTTGGACTGAGCTTGAAATTTTACAGTTGTCATGATCCTGCGAGTCTATGCAATGTGGAATCGGTCCAAATGGATTCTTCGGATCCTCCTATTCATGTTTTTGCCACAGGTCCTCGCGTTGTTTATTACTACAGGCCTCTATTATAATACCAATTCCTACCTGACTAGTGAGTGTCGCGAGCTACATGGCGCTCACCACTTATCACCCTATTTCTCCAGTCAAAGCTATGCGAATTTTGGACATTTCTTTTTGCACTGGCTCATGGACCATCCCGTTGCGACTGCACATGATTTCCCTGGTTCCAAGGTTCATTCTCAGCGCAGGACTTTTGGTTCTTGCTGTCATCCCAACCTTGAAGGAAAGCATTCAGATGTACAGAGCAACCAAACGGTGGCAGCCCAACCGGTACATGCGACATATTGTGAGGGATCAGGTCATTTATTTCATCCCGTACGTCTCCCTTCTCAATCTCCCGTTCCCACTCGTCACCATCGCGCTATTGCTCTAATGGGATCTAATTACCCTGATTTCCAGTATCACGGTCTTCAACATCATTTTCATCTTCTTCGGCTTGTCCACACTCGACCCTATTGTGTCGACCTACATGGTCGTGTTTTACATCCTCATCACGTACGCCTTCTTGATACCTCGACTCATCGTCAGCGTGCGAAGGATGTACGAACGTGACCTCCGTGGACATCGGCGAGGGGTGGACACCGGATTCGGGTTGACTCAAAATGCTTTCAGTCGTACCGTCGTCGAGTCTACGATTGCCTTTGTGGACGCCTTCTCCGGGCAGAGTGAAACGCTAGCCGAAGAAGGCACAGACGGATCGCGGTTAATTGAACTTCAAACCCCAGGAGATAATACGCGCCGATTTGAACGAAGCCTTGAAGTGTAAGGGGCACTGGTTCGTGACGGCGATCCTCCGTCGACGGTGTTGACCTACAGGTGCCCGACAGTCTCGTACTGTAACCGTGTGTCACGAACTCACCTGTTACTACGCAGCGGAAGACATGAGCTCTGCATACGCAAGACGGGGTCAACTTCTTCGGATTCGACGTTTGTAGCGGAATCCAAGGCCGACGCCGTTCCTTAGGCACTGAAGTTGGACCCCCGTCAGTCGTTTTCAATAGTGACGTAGCTGTGGGATCGCAACGATATTGCTAGAAGTCGAATCGAGCGATGTTCAGTTGAATAGTCGTCCCCACAACCGTACTTGGTATTCGGCAGTATGTACTTGTACAGGTTGACACGGTTGCGATCGAATGGTCCTGTCTCATTGAATTCGCACTACTCGTCAAACCTGTCCTCAATATGCTTCCCTTTCTGCGAGCGCTCGTGTAACAAGACACCAGACGAGAGTGTGAATATACTACACGGGACAACATACTGATATTTGGAATTTTCCGTGATGTGATGTCGACTGCACTGCCATGACTTAGGGTATTCGACTTTGTGGAGTTCGGCTTCTGCCGGATAACTATAATCCTGTCCCTCCGACTCCCTCGTCATCGGCTCGGACTTGTTAGGTTCTTCGTCAAGCACTCACCGCTCAATCGATGGCATACGTTAAGGCGAGGTCGACTGTACCACATACTAGGCGCAAGTTTTGTGAGGTGCAGCTTCTCATCTTCGAGTGATGCACATTGTGTCTTAATTTGCTGTGGGTCCCTACATTGTGGGCACACGTTCACAGATCTGCGGTGTCGTTTCAAGAAATACATGTTTATGTTATCGTTCTCGCTTCGCTGGCAAGCAGTGCAACTGTGGATACAATCATGAAGCAGAGCAAGAGAGAAGCCGTAGAACATCCTTTGTGTGGTACAAAGTAGTCGCCGGGGACCTTGGCGGCAACGTGGACGCGGAGGCAAGTAAAACAGAGGGAGAAGTTCGTCAGGTGAGCCACAGCAACGTGCCTCACCGCAATCCATATAAACCTCCCATGATGATATCCCCTCTGCCGTCTTCAAACATTCCATCCCAGATTTCTCAACCATCATGACTACAACCATTCCCCCAAAGTCGAGGACACGAGCCCCACACAGTAGGGCGGACTCAGCCACCTCGATGTTTACAGCGACATCTTCTGACTCTGTTCCAAGCACTGGAATCAGTTCCCCGCCGATCACCGTCAGCCCCTCCAAGGATGACGTTGCTATAGGGCTCTTGGACCCTGGAAATACTGGTAGTCGAAAGGCAATGCTTCAACTCATCAATCGTTTGCGTGATACTGGGTATGCTCTTTGTCGTTGTAATCACATATAATTTATGTTTGGCAGGGTACAAGCAGACATCGATCTACCCATGATCGCAGTCATCGGAAATCAAAGCGCGGGAAAGTCGTCTCTAATTGAATCCATCTCTGGCATCAGGTTGCCCCGCTCATCGGGAACCTGTACGAGGTAAGTTATTTGTCTTCAGACCTGACTATATGCTTGTCTTTTTCTCAGATGTCCAACTGAGTGCAAGCTCTCGCACTCAAATTCGCCATGGAGATGTCTCGTAAAACTGCACTTTAGCACCGACGCCAAAGGTGTACCAATCCAGGTCAAAAACGTCCCCTTTGGCAGTCCTATCACTTCCAAATCCCTGGTCGAGGATCGCATCCGGCGAGCTCAACGAGCCATTCTCAACCCTTCGAAGGATCACAACAAATACCTCCACCAGGATGACCTACCAGACGAGAACGAGGTATCATTTTCCCAGAACTACGTTTCATTGGAAATCAGTGGGTCAGAACTCACTGATCTCTCGTTCGTGGATCTCCCTGGTCTTATTGCCAGCGTCGGGACGGGGGGCAACGAGCGCGACATTGAGCTTGTGAAGTCGTTGGTCACGTCCTATATAGAGAAACCAAGTTGTGTTATTTTACTTACGGTCACATGCGAGAGTCAGTATACATCCTTTTTTTCAGCTTTGGATCTCATGTTGTCGTTCCATCAGCCGACTTTGAGAACCAGGGCGCCCATCATCTCACAAAGAAATATGACCCGAACGGGAAGAGAACTGTTGGTAAGTCTTTGTCAATCAACCTTTCTCTGTTTCTACTACGTGACCACTCATTCATGCTCCAACAGGCGTCCTCACCAAACCTGATCGAATTGAGGCGGGCGACGAGGCTGCCTGGCTCCGGATCCTCCGGAACGAAACTGAGCCTTTGCTGAACAACTGGTACTGCGTCAAGCAACCCTCTCAGCAGGATGTCTTGAATGGGATGACGTGGGCAGAGGCTCGGCGACAGGAAAACGAATGGTTCAGTTCAACATCCCCGTGGTCTTCTCTGGAGCCACAGTACCAGAAGTACTTGAGAACCTGCTA
>JBBPKT010000164.1:0-33584 GCA_038089395.1 Pulveroboletus frians
TTAGGCTTGATGACTTATTTATGTATATACCTTAGTTTCATTATGTACTATACATAATAAACTAATGTGATTATTTAGAGTTATTAGCACTATGAAACAGCACAAGTATATAAAGAACATCAAGACTCTCTCTTACTGAATGATAAGTGGCTTCACAAGTGTGATTGCTTGGTGCTGCCACTAGATATCAATCAATCTAATCAGCTGATTGCATGATCCTTCAAGTGTAGTGATTTTATGATCCAAGATAACACAAGTGATCCAAAGTATTATCACTGCCAGACTCTCACCCCAGAGCATCCCCACCAATTAAAATGTTCACCGCTATGTATCGTAAGTGTCGGTAAGGTCTCGTATTCTCCCAACCGCTTATTTCATTCTAGACGTTTTGTAGATGCGGTCAAACATCGTTGTACCTGAACGTACACACCACCGTATGATTTCACGCAACCTGCCGGACTTGTGACATGGGGCCGAGGTTTTGCGACAAACGCGCGCGTCAGTTCGTTCAATCGATCGATCGATGAAGGTGAGTGGCGGCCACGGATGAAAGGAAAGTGCTCACAGATCCGAGAGATCGCGCTATACACGTTGAGCTACCCAGGACCATCGTGCTTCAGGTAGAGAAAGGAGATCACGTGCAATGCGGAGCTTCAACTGGTCGGCATTGTCCAGACTCCGCCCTGATTGGCGCTGGATAGCACTTCGGGCCGTCGACTCCTTTACACACGCCTGGACGAGTCCGCCTTCGTCTTCTATCCACCCTCCCACCCTAGAATACCTCGGAATAGCAGGCAAACCGTGGCCCGATACTTTGTCATTCGTCCCTTCTATCCATGACCTATAGATATCCAACTATCCCAAGCAGTCGTGCAACGTTATCGCTTGACGACGATGGTCGGTGAGCGGGCCAAATCAGACCTTTTCTTCTCTGTAGTGAGGTCGTAACCGAGATTACAGCGCTTGAACTTGTATGCCCATGTCGAATCGGACTGCTGTTCCCCCCGTCTCCATCTCGTAAATGGCCAAGAACGCCGAATTGTTGAGATGCTATATTCATGTTTATGTCTATACCCACGAACCCGCCGGAGACAGGACGCCTATCAACCTAATTCTCACTGCGGAGGGCCCTATTATCCCCCTTGAAGTCGTTCATATGGCAGCCTTGCTCGTCGTCTAGATCTCTGGCCCTGACTTTGCGGTCCGCATATCCGAAAAGATTCCAAAGAAGTAGAAGCTTGGTGCCACTCCAAGTCCCAACTCCCATGACAGGCAATCGATTCATCCTTGGCCATCAGTCGTCTGACAAGGAACAGAACATAGGCATAGGCAGAGACGTGAACGTTTTCCATGGATTCCGTGCGTCCTCGTGCTGTGCGTGCGTGTGCTGTGCCGTGCGGGGACATCGGATCACTCGCGCGGTGTCGCACGACCAGTGTTGCAACTGTTCAAGTAGCACTACAAATGACCATTTCATCTGTGTACGTATGGGTACAGGTCTCTCAGTGAGTTGCCTGCATCTGATAGGCCAAGTTCACCGCGAGTTCAATGCAGCGGCAGTGATTCACTGCTTGGACATCGTGTTGCAGAATCTTATATCACACATTCCCACATTCGCCGTTGTGTCCTGGATGGCAATACAGCAGGTACAGACGCAAACAGATGGCGCATGATATGAAGTTATGGGGTGCTCGGAAATGGAACAACGTCCGGCGGAGAAAGCACTGTGAGCGGTCGAGGGGGTGGCGGGCGAAACTCTCACAATGAAGAGAGAGCAAATCCGGTCCAAGTATAGCGTCACCAGACAGGCCCTTACATCGTGCTTGTTCGCTAGCGAACAATGGTCGGCGTAATCCTTGACGAAAATACGACGAAGTAGACCCGAAACGTGAGGGCGTCAAGGGTTGCGCATAGTGGTTGACAATCCTGGATGCATCGTACCTCGATCGGATCTGTTCAGATATCACATTGTGAGCGATGAGCCATTTCAACTCGCAATGATGCGTACCGTTGCCGTGGACCCCGCGCGGTATGTGCTCAAGCACTTACGGGAGGTGCCAATGACGGCTAGAAAACGCCTGGTGACCGACGAACGCGGAGCTAATGACTGTCCCCAACGAATATGTTACAGCTTCTGGTGGGAGATGGATAAACCGGTGTTTAATACATCTGAGAACTGCTGCGGCTAGCGCGCGAACGTGCACCCGCAGCACAAGGTTACGGTGGATCCATTCATACACGTTCGAATCATGTCTTTTTCGGCTCGTCGTTCGCATGGCCTAAAGAGTACTGTCCGTACCAATATCGCTTGCGCAGGCGAGTTGACGGTCGTGGACAAAGGGTAGACGAATGACCTCACTCGTTAACCGAGCACGCGGACCGCCCGTCTTGCTAAGCCGAATCGGTCGTTATGAACAGTCGAGAGATTTCTGACGTGGAAATTTGCATATTAGGCATAATGAGCAAACAGTGAATGTGCATAGGAGGTACTTTATCTAGTTCTACAGAGCGCTCCTCGTTCCGTAACAATGAAATAATGGTTATGCTTGGTTAAATATACAACAACAGAAGATGCAGCCAAGATGCAGCAATTGTAAAGGCAAGATTGATAGGCCAACTTGGGCGACTTCCGTATTGAGATTGATCAGGGCGAGGATGCAACGGCGCGTTGGAAGCCAGCTGGTCGCTGGAGACTCTGCTCCCAGAGGAAGGTGCGGCGCTGGTTGACGGCCTCGTTGAGCTTGTCGAGCACCGTAACGGTCGACTCCCAGTCAATGCAAGCATCCGTGATGCTGACACCATGCCTGAGGGCACCAGGACCCTCAGGAGGCACATCTTGACGGCCAGCATTGATGTTGGACTCGATCATGACACCGGTGATGTTCCTGTCACCTGCAGCGAGCTGTGCGCAAATGTCATCCACCACCTTGGGCTGGTTGTTGTGGTTCTTTTGCGAGTTGCCGTCTAGGGAGCGATCACATGAGTGAGCATGCCATCACAAGAATGGCAAGACGTACGGCTGCAATCGATCATGATGCTAGGGTGGTTCTTGGGACGGGCCTTCTCGATTGCCTTGGCGGCTGAGGAGACATGTTCGGATGCGAAGTTGGGGCCTTTGGTGCCTCCGCGGAGAATGACATGAACATCTTGGTTACCCCGAGTCTTGACAATGGCAGCTAGACCGTGCTCGGTCACTCCCATGAACGCATGGGGATTGGACGACGATCGCATGGCATCAATGGCAACGGTGACACTGAAACGGAGATCATATGATGAGAAGAAGCTCGGCTGTTATCAATATTGATATTCTCACCTCCCATCCGTACCGTTCTTGAAGCCGATCGGGAAGGAGACACCAGAAGCGAGTTCTCGGTGAAGTTGAGACTCGGTTGTCCGGGCGCCGATAGCGCCCCAGGAGATGACTGCAAGAATGAATGAGACAGAGTCCAATCAGTGGCCGAGGTAGACGTACGATCTGCAATGTACTGAGGAGAGATAGTGTCAAGAAGCTCTGAACCGACTGGCACACCGAGGCCGGTCAAGTCGCAGAGAAGCTGTCTCGCGGTCCGAAGACCCTTGTTGATCTGGAAGGACCCATCGATGTCCTAGGGGAAACAGGACCGGTCAAACGGGGTGGCTCAATCAGACTACAAGGACGTACGGGGTCGTTGATCAAGCCTTTCCAGCCAACCGTTGTCCTCGGTTTCTAAAGGAGGTCAGCCAAGGAAGTGTTGGGATGCGAAACAACATACTTCGCTGTGGACGAAGTTAGACATGTGCATGATTTTGAAACGATTCGACTCACAAGTAAGCGCGCATAACGATCAGCAAGTTATCCCAGGTGGGAATTTTAGCCTTGAGCAGATGTGCATACTCGATGGCCTGCTCGGTGGAGTGAATAGAGCAGGGGCCAACGATGACGATCACCCGCTCATCCTGGCCGGCGAGGATGCGGGCAGCGTTGTAGCGGGCAGAAGCGATGGTGAGACGGGATGCCTCGGTGGGGGTGATCTCGTGTCTAAGCAGGGCGGGTTGGACGAGAGGGTCATACTGGCGACGGATGTGAGTGGTGATCACCGGGGCGGTCATGCACTTACGCCGAGGACACGTCTGTCCTGCATGTACTCCTCGAGCTGCTGTTCGTCCTCGGGGAAGGGGGTGATGGTGACGGGGGAGAGGGTGGCCATGTGTGCTGAGAGTGGAGGAGAGAGAGGTGGAGATGGGTTGAAACTAGAAGGGGTCGCCTTTTTATATGTCGTGCAGGTGGAGGTGAGTGTATGCGAAATGACTCTGTGACCTTTCCTTTCCTTTTTTGTCGTACACGTCAGTATTTCCCGATTCGGAAGCATTTCAGCCAGTTGCCTAATCGGACTAGCGACTATGCCACACCGGTCTGATGGAGACTGCCACGCCCGACAGAGTCGCCGCTGAACTGAATCCGGTGCCAGGCTTCTGTGTAAAATCAAGGGCCACCAACAACGCCCCCATTCGTCTAACAGCATCAGACCAGATTCCCGGGCTGCTTGCCAAACAGGGTCAGAAGATTTTCGTAAACATCGCTTGGGACGCCAACGTGCCACCCGCATCCGACGATGCGATACACCCTGCAACGCACGCTCTCAGTGGATCCAACACAGCACCGTCCATCCCCATCGTCCTATCGGATGTGCGCTTAGACTATGACAAAGGTCGGTGTTACGCGCCCTCCGTGTTCACCGTCTCCGTCTTGACACCGTCCGATCCATCTTGCTGATCCATCTTGACAGCGGGCCAGCAAGCCCTCGTCTTTGATTGTGTACTCCACCCGTCCATGAAATCTCGCGCCCTGAGAGACCCCGAATTCAAAGGGCTCATCACCGGTATTCACCATGCTGCCGTCTCCCTCGTCTTCATTCTCATCACTTCATTTCCAGAGCTCGCTTTCCAACACATTGAGGCGCAGACGGCCTTGAGGCTCTCCCGGCAGATCACCACGCCCAACATAGCTTCGAAAGGTAAACCGCGATCCCGTCCAGTGCTGGTGCCCAGCGCCTTGTATCCACATCACCGACCGACACGGACGCTTGTCCAAGAAGTGTCCAACCGCTCTACCAGCGCGTCCGAAAAGGTACCGCCAGACGGTATTACCAACGTCCACTTGGAAACCCGAATCCTCCGATGGTCCTGCATCCAACGGGGTTCAACCATCCGCGTGGTCTTTGACGTTCCTGAAGTTGTAAGCAGAACCTTCACCGCCTTGCGAGACGTATCTAGGTAACAAGCATCGTCTTCCGGTGTAATAGACACACACGATCATTTCTCAATCCACACTCGATCTCGAGCCGAGACGTATCCTCTTACACATCCCTAACTTGTACCACCTTGACCTTGACCTCGATGCCTCCGATGCCTCGCTCTTGTCGCTCTTTGGCGAGAATGAGGGTCACGAAGCTCTCAAGCTAAAATCCATGCGCGGCCTCGATGTTGACAACGCTCAAGCGGAGTGGCGTGTTGCTGATCGGGCGATCGTACTGCTGGCCTGATCCCTTCCACAGCTTCCCAAAAAGCCAAGCCGCAGAGCCCCCGGGAGCCACTAATTGAGTGACGACAGTGGGTGGTAGAGAGGCCGTCTGCCGTAACTTCCACGCGTTCCGAGATTGGTTCTCCCTGATCCATGTGGTAGAATAGTCAGCTTCGTTTATGGTATCATTTCCTCCCCCTATGTGTTGACATTGGTGGGTTCACCTCTGCCAGAGAGCATTCGCAGTAGACGGCTGCCGCATGCTTGGGCCACGCTGCCCAACTGGAACGTTGGTGGTACGTCCAATGCCCAGGCTTGCTATGAATATCCACGCTTGCGAAGATCACAAATCGGCAGACACCCGAATATGATTCGTGCCGAAATCCACTTTGTTCAATCAGGGCCGCACTGTGCACGTCGTGCCGGGCCAAGTTTGGTGTACCGGCGTGTACGAATAAGACTCCCGCCGCCCGACGTCGCTGCCGACGAGTGGTATAGCCCGCCAGCAGATTCCATTTCTCTTCCCGACCGGGAATAGTACATTGATTGACGGCATCACGACCCTCTCTGAGCGCACCGCTCCAGAGCCTGGCTGTTTGCTCATTGTTCCCTTCTTCTTTTCCGTAACAGTTCCAGTCCATCCCTCCAATGACGCATCAAATAAACGTGGGTACTTACTGCACAAGGTTTGTCTAGCGATAACGTTGACAGCATGTCCATTTCGTGAGCTGATGAGTAGCCCTGTTTACTTTTGCAGAGAGTTAGTGCATCATAACGTCAGATAGATAAGCATCACGCTAGAAGTGTTTTGGAGCGAGTATTCGGCTCCGTAGCGAGCAACAAAGAAAAAAGAAGTAAAAATAAAATAAACGGCGCACGTTCGTAATACAAACGTCTTTTTCCGGGCACGCGTCTCCCAACAAAGTCATGCGTGGTTGAGGCGCTCTGCTGTGCTAGTTGTCAACCGTATCGCAAGCCGGTGGGACATACAGTCGTGGATAGCATTCCCTCGGCAAAACTTCGAACGCGAAATTCGGTTCCAATGATATCGGCAAGCGTCCGAAAGCTCGATTAATGGGCGTGCGTGCATTCACATGCGTCGTCCGCGTTCATCCCCCTTCCCTCGTGGTCGTCGTATCACCGGTAAAATCCCCCCAATCAGGGATCTCTGGCAAGCAAAAACAGTACACTTGTCCACATCTACATGCCCGGACAGCAACGCACCTATGCAGTTTGGTTTCTTGTTCCTCACCGGGAACTAAATCCATGCCTTGCTCGCCGAGGTTAGCCATGGAACAGGAACAACTGGTGAATCCTACAACAAATTCCGACTCGTGAAGGCGCAGCAACAGCACTCGCATCAATGGGTTCACCTGCATGGTTACCCAGTTGTGCTAGGCGGTCAAGAATGGCACATGCCATGTCACATCCTGTATGTGTGCAGTTCTATTTCCGTATTCTCGGAATGGTGTTACTGATGCCAATGGTGGAAATGCTTGTTTCCTTGCTCGTCCTCGGGCCACGTACCACGACGCCGATCGCGTGCACCATCGTCAAAGTGGTGGGTTTGGTTGTATTTGGCTCACTCGGCCATGGCCAGGCACATGCTTGATCGTCGGCGCTCGGTCACCACGGTGTCGCTGTAGCCCTCCCACTCTAATTCTGGCTTCGTTTCTCTCCGGATCATGTCCCGCGAAGTCGCACTGTTTGACTTCGGGCGCCGTTCGAGGATCGCCAGCGCTGTGCATTGCATATATCCACCATCGATCGTGTGAGAGACCAAGATTGTTCTCCGGCTTCTTTTTTTCGTGTACCATCCCGCGGAGTGGCCAGGCAGTTCCTCCGTGTGCCATTGTGGTTGCACAGGGGCCATGACGAAAAGGGAAAAGGACATGGAGACCGAGCTCAGGCACACGGAAGAACTAGAGCGCAGGGACACATGCGCAGTGTCGGCATCCGAGGATATGATGCAATCGCTCGTTCCCACCATGATGAACGTGAGTTGAGATATACTTTTCTGCATCAGCTGTGCAACGTAAAGATTTGATTGTAGGTAGTGAACTGAAGCAACCACGATCTGCAAGAGGTCAGACTTTCATGAATGTGTCCACCATCCCTGTAACGTCTGATGACGAATCGGACCGAAAACAGATGTCGCAAGCTGGTCCGGTTTCCATGCAAGTCAACGACATACCTTGATATGTCTGCTTGATCTGTCTGAGAGCCTTGCCCTGGCCCTCTTCGAGGTTCTGGGTGAGCTCGACTGTCTCTTGATGTTTTCTGACAGAGAGTGCCTAGAAAGCAGTTAAATGTGAAGGACGTCCAAAAAACTGTATCATATATGCGTCACTGATGAATAAAAGAGATACAAACCACAAGCGTTTTCTGTGTTTCAGTGATTTTGACGAGAACGTCTCGTTTCTTGTCTTCGATGGCGGCGTACTCTAAAAGAAAGTCTTGGTAGGCCTTCTCCCTGATCGTTAAATGCTCGCAAGAAAAAAACGGTCATGATAGTGGCATGCCTCACATCTCGTTCATGATTCCTTTGACTTCACGTGTCTTTAGATCGACCTGTGCAAGACGACCGAGTGAATGAGCGAAACAAAAGAAAAACAGGTCAGAATGGATCGAGCGATGCAGACGTGTTCATCGAGTTGGGCTTGTGCCGCCTTTAAAAACTTTCTCTCTCTTTCCCTCTTTTGTTTCTGCCATGTCACTGTTTAACGGCGAGGACCGCATATATGCATACAGAAGGCAACTTGGTGATGTGGATCTATTGCACGCACCCTTGAACTCCGCGACAGCCTTTGCGTACGCCCTGGGAGCCGAGCAAACGACCTCAGTCGTGTTTTGAAGTGTCATCGGGTACATGACACGTACTCTAGTTCCCGATCATCGCTGTCAGGCGTTTCGCATTGTGCCAGAATGTCATCATCGCCATCGGTAGGGTCCACTGAATAAGAAGCCTTCGGCGGCATGTCTGAGCTGCTTGGTGAAGGGGGGATGCAAGGTAAAGACGAGAGGGGCTGCTGGCAGAGACGATCACGTGGCAGCGTGCAAGAACAAACGGACTAGGTCGCATTGACCGGTTTCGGTGCGGCAATATAAAATCTAGACATGACGAGCAAGCTATGTGGAGGCATCAACGCGTCGAGCGTCCGAAACATCTCCAAGAGCCCGGCGCTCCTCTCGACACCAGCTAGTTCCACTTTGTGCCAGGGCAACCACACCGTTACGTCGTTCCCTTCCTCAAACTGATCGGTACTGCTCACAACGGACCGCCCGCCATTCGTCGGCGCAAAGTTGAATAGTACGACGTAAGTGCCCAACGCCAGATCCCTGCTTGTAAACGGATGTCGTCTTGTCAGGCGGCAGAGCGCGAGTCCAGAGCGAGGGCCGGTCGCAAAACGCGATCGCTCCGACACCTTGGCGACATCAAGGACTCTCAGAATGCGAAGCTGCACGTCTGACACAAACTTGGACCCAGATTCGATTTTCTGTTCCATCTGGCGTCTCCATAGCACAAAGTCTGTTTTTGCGTATGATATGCGATGTTGAAAGCGCTCCGCTAGGCCACCCCTGCAACGATGGAATAAGATGCAGCCGCCAAAGAAGGAACAAATGACAAGGTTGACGTACCGGACAAACTTGGGTTCTTTGCCGCGCGAACGCTTGTCCGGGCTCATCATTACACCCCGTTGGAGCTCGCGATCAGTCGACGATGTGAAATTATGCCCGTGTTGCTGAAGGAACAACGACAATAGCTCAGCACCCGCACCTTCTTTAGTCGGATCGGTGGTCTGGGCGAGATTCGTCGTGAGGATCGTTTTCATGTGTTTTTTTGGCGAACCAGGGAGGTGTTCCAGTAAAGATGGCGGTGCAAGGGGTTTAAGTGGCGCAGACGATTTGGTCGACGGCGAAGTGGGCACCGGAGGAGGTTTGAGAATATATCTGGGTTTCTCGGGAAGTGCGGACGGTACCCTCAGCGTTGGTTGAATGGAGTTCAGACTGGCACTTGGCGCCTTGCTTGACGGCTTGATCCTAATCGTCTGTAGCACCTGTGGCGACGTAGCGACAGGCGGAAGCACAGGCGGCTTCAGCACCTTGAGAGGAGGTAGCGCTTTACCTGCCTTTGCCACACAAGGAGCGTGCACAGACGATGAGGCATTCGGCTGCCGCTTGGACACTGACAGTTTACTTGGCCCAGCCTCTCTGGGTGCATCACAAGCTACGAAGGGATTCCGTGATCGTTCACGGGTTGTAGCATGGTCAAGTTTCTTCCTCGTCCCGGGCGGTACGTCGTCGAAAGCGGAGACAAACTTGGTGATGCTCTCGGGTGGCTTGTAGCGCGACGCTGATTTGGGCTTTTGAAAACCGTCGGGCCCGTGCAGCCTTGCTTTTTTTGCAGGACGTTCCATGACAATTAGCGATTTTGCAAGGTCCAGCTCAAGCTTTGGACCGAGCCAGACTGGGCCCTGTGGCGGTTTCGGCAACTGCCGACGCAACTTCTATGACTTTGATTAGATGGTAATCAATAAGATCTACTACGTCGTGAAGATGACATACAATGTTTGATGAGCTCAATTAATTTTCTCCTAGTCCATCACCCCTAGCCACTACCGGGTGGGCTGTAACGAACACGTTCACTGACGATGAAACTGAATAGCCACGTCGCCGTAAACGGACCCTGCCCCTTTGACAAAGGTGACAATGCTGCCGGGCGTGAACTAACATCCCACGCACTCACACGAGCACATGAAAAGAACACTGCATTAGGGCTTGTTCTCAGGATTCTAATTTAAATCTATTCAGGGAGGCAAAGCAGGGAACAGAAGGCATGTAGGTTTGTACTTGCTAATTTCAATCTACTTTACAGAGACCCGATATAATGTGATAGAACATAATTATTTTGGAGTGGATAGCAGTCAGTATCGCTACTACTTCCCCGTTGGAAACGAGCGGTATCCTATGAACCAAAGGTTACTACTGACTTGTAGATACTCCCAGCCCTGCTTAGGTATGTCTCCGAGTAGCACCAATGACTTGATACGTATTACCTCACAAGCCAAGCCCAGGCCGGGCCGAACCCTCAAATAGGACTTTTATGGGCTCAAGCGCTCACGGTCTGGCTCGATATTTTTGGCCTGAGCGCTTGAGCCCTCCCAGGCCTGCAACGCTAAATGATAATGATAGTTCAAAGTGTAGGCTGATGATTCGTGCGAGCGAGCGCGTCCGGGCCGCGGCTATTATCAATCGCGCGACCAAAAGTAGTCAGTAGGCCACATCGGTTGCTGTTTTCAAAGTACCTACTTCTCATAGTTTCTCTAACCAGCGCAGATAAGCGCGAGATTGGCCGGGTAAAATGTCTTGTTCCATGGCTGGTACCATGTGACTTGACCGAATAACTGGAAGCACTTTGTCCTTGGCCTTCGTGGTCACAAAATCAACGAGGACACAAAGACCCTGATTCGTGATTATCACGTCGGGCAAGTCTCCGTAGACGAAAGACAGATCGCTTCTCCACTGACCCGGTCTCGACAGTAACATCCTAAGGAAGAGAAACGTCCAAAGTAATCCATGTTACTCCGGTTGCTCATTGCTTGATCAAGTTTATTTTTTACAGACATGAGCAGGTCCATGAGCTCATCAAGAGTCTGCAGTAGTTTGCCAGGGACTGTGGCCATACCCAGCTGTTCATGGTCGGATAGATCGAGAGAATGGTCAATACATTATCTCATATTGGCCTCTACCTGTGTTTCATGCTCTCACAGGTCTCACATCCGCGTTTAGCTCCACCCACCGTGACACTGTCGGGATCCAATTGTAAGTTCCAATACGGAGGAACGCCCAATCCAAAGTTAAGAATCGCTAGCCCAGGGGCGATGGCACTTGCTGCAACGTGCGACCCAGATTGCACGATTGTGTTCACTTGGTAGAGTGAGAGAGATGAAGCTCGCTGGGTTCGGCTGGGCATACAGTCCTGTTGCGGACCTGAACTCAGACTACCACGATCCAGTAATCGGTAGGTAGGTCTAGGTTGACGTTGCGATTGTGGTTCTTGACCAACATGGCACGTGCAGGGGTTTGTTCGTTTGGCGATGGTAAGTACGAGTATGAGAGACGGACATTCGAGCGATGGAAGGTTGAGGAGTACTTGGTGGCAGTGAGTGGGGGTCTTACAGAGGCCGGCGTCGCGCCATCTGGAAAGCATTTTCCGGGTCATGGGTATGCGGGTGGATTCGCATCTAGCACTACCGGTAATTGAGAAGGCCGAGCGCGAACTACGCGAATCGGAGTTGATCCCCCTGCGTGCCTTGACTGAGGCCAGGGTTGCCACCATCATGACGGGTCACATGTCGCTTCCGCTGGTGGTGGTGACAAGGCGACGCCGTATTCGTGCTCCCAAACGGTGACGACAGAGTTGATTCGAGATGAGGTAGGATTCAAGGGTGTGATTGTGACGGATTGCCTGGAGATAAACGCCGTAGCGGCGAAACATACGTCGCAGAGGAGGGCTGTGTTGAGCTTGCGGGCCGAGGTGGATATCGCGACGATCTGTCACATGATCGGATCGAAAACAGGGGGCGCAGAGGAAACATACGAGGCCGTCGAGAACGGGAAGCTGTCCGTGGCGTCACTGTGGGAGAGCAGGATGCAGATTAGCGAGGTCAAGGCACATTTTTCAGGTACCTGGGAGTGTGCTCGCAGAGCTGGACTGTGGAAACAAACGCGACGGTATGCTGACACCGGAGACGGAGAGTGAACAGGGCTGTGGACGATGGCTATATGTCCTTTGCGGTGAGGGTGCGGGCCCGCTGCGACGTGCACGATTGCCGGAGCCGGAAGAGGAGGTACTTGCGGCATTGCATGAAGCCGGACGCCTAACGTTGTGTTGGAACAAAGCGACTGGCAGGTGTCATACCTAGCAGGGACATTCCCGAGTACCGTAGGATCCCGAGTACCGTAGGATGAGCGGTCTCGCGGTGGTGGGCGACGAGGGGGTATCATCAGTCACGTGACTGCTAGAGTGAGCGGTGCGACACAGCCTCGCTGCGATATCGAACGAAGACCAGCTGTCGCTGCAGTCTTGACTTGTTTTTTTCTTCTTCTTCTCTCGTTCTCGTTCGCTCGTTCGTTCGCTCGTATTCGAATGAAGCTCCAAAAGTTCTTCGGTCACAAACCAAAACCCGCCAAGGTGACGTCCGTCGGTCGGGATGTGGACGCAGGGACCCCACCCATCATTGACGATGCGAGTGCTCGTCCGCCTCTCGCTCGTTCCCTTGGCTGATCTGCTCTCTAGGACGCCATATCCGCACATCATCCCGCCTTTGCGTGCCCCCCTATCCCGACCCCGCTCATCCAGTCCCGTGACCCCTCCCGCCCCATCCCCAGGCCATCCGGCGAGGACCATCGGGATCTCCACAGCACAAGCGACGATGCCCGCCTGCCGAGTCCACGCGCGCACCAGCAACAGTTCATAGCTCCCGTCATCCCCTCCCGCTCCTCCTCCCTCGCTTCCCTCTCCCAGCAAGCAAATCCACCTCAGACAACCGTCTCCATCATCCCTCGTTCCCCCTCCCCATTCAGCATCACATCCAACGCGACCACCGTTCAAGCTGCACCCCGCAATCAGAGAAGCGACGACCGGATACTCAGGAAAAAATCGCCCCCTGTCTCAGGCGGTGTCGCCGCCCTCGGAATACTCAAGGCACTGGAGCCCCACCAGGATCCCCCACCCGATCCATCAGAAGACATACATAATCTCAGCGAACCCGTTCGGATAGAGAGAGACAAAAAAGAGCGAAAGGGCTTCTGGGACGGGATGCTGCGGGACAGGGAAAGGGACAAGTGGAGAGCCGAAAAAGAAAGGGAGAGGGAGAGGGACAGAGAGCGATTCGAACGCATGCGTGCCGGAGACCGTCGTGACGACGATCTTTCTACTGCCGAGTTGACACGCATGATCGGTATCTTGTTTTTGGCATCCAACCCGCCCAATCCTGATCCTCTTTCGTCCAGGATACTTGACTGCGACCGCGTCAGAGGACTGGTCGATCGTTCTCGAAGTCTGCGAACGGGCTTCCGCTAACGAAGCCAACGCCAAGGAAGCAGCCAGGTCGCTCCGACGTGAATTCAAGCAAGTCATGTCCCAACCAACCCGGCGCTTCCCATTAACATGTTGATCCCTACAGGTACGCCGAGCCTAAAGCACAATTGGCTGCGGCAAGGGTACGTACCACCAACATCTTCCTTCGTCTCATTCCTACATCTCTTTACCCGACAGTTATGGGCCATCATGCTTCGAAATGCTTCAGACGTTTTCTTCCAGCAGGTCTCTCAGCGCAAATTCGTCGAGGCCCTCGAGGATGTCCTCACGTCACCACGGACATCACCCGTTGTGCGCGAACGATTAATGGAGGTGCTTGCCGCTGCCGCCTATATAGCATCCTCCCGTAAGCTGTTTATTCATGTTCGAGGCCACGACACTCACTCGTCCCATCAGGAACTCACTTGACAACAAAAGAAAAGGACAAGGACGGCTTTCGCGCGCTATGGTGTCGTTTGAAACCCGCGGATAAACCTGAAATGGGGATTCCCTTTGATACAGATGACGCCATGTTCAGTCCCCCAGTCGTTACTCTTCCACGGCCACCCTCTCAATACTCTCTCGAGACCCCCATCTTTGCTCCAACATTTTCTCGCGACGATCTGACCCCAACGCCACCCCCATCAGACCGTCCCCCGGTACGTATCCTCTCTGGTAATTTCATTCCTCAGTCGAGTTTCATTCAACCAACCACAGAGCCGTCGGCAATATGCACAACAACGTGTCATCCCACTTGAGGAGGATATACGACGTTTGTTTCAGGAGTGCAAGATTGCTCGCGGCAACGCCGATTTATTAACCCAAACATTAGCCTTTGCTAATCCGGACGCTCTCAACGCTGGTCTCATTCCTGTGGGTTCATCGATTTATCGTGTCTGAATCTTTAACAGATGTTTTCTCCAGGAATTTCTTGTCAAATGCCGCGCGTCTCAGGAACTAATTTATACTCAGATTCCTTGGGCATCTTCGGGTGCAGAACGCTCTAGGGCTGAAAGAATCGCACCCCAACATGCTCGAACGCGTTCGGTCACGCATGGGTCATTACAAGATCTCATACCTGCAAATACGGAGGACGTGCCAGATGAAACTACTGTAGAAGAAGAGTTACTGGCCGCCCTGCTAGATGCAAACGAAGCTCTTATGGCGGCTCTGCAAATGCACGAGGATCTCGCGAGAGTTGCAACTGAGCGAGCTACGGAGGAAAAGAGTAGGAGGGAAGTTAGAATGGATAGGCGGGTGAGTGTTGATCCCTATTCCCCTTGAGCAGCATTCAAGTAAACCTCAACAGCAACTAAACGACGACTATTTTGTCGAGCCTCCAGGTGCCTATACAGGCTCTTCTGACACGCCATCACCACTGCTTCCATCGCCGACTGCAACGCCGCATCAACAATTCGAGTTGCCAACTGTCGTACCTTCGCCAAACCATCCTCTGCCCCGCATTCCACCCAACCTTGTATCCAGTGTGCTACCCCCGAACCAACCCCCTGTCCACCTGTATGGATCGCAAGCCAATACGCCAACGCTTCTCGCCCCCCCTCACCCACTTGGTCCTCGTTCTCCGGCCCAGATCATCGCAACTTCCCGTACGCCTTCACCAGACCGAATTTCGGGGCGGCCCCCTAGACATAGTTCTCTGGACAGTGACAGGGAGCATATATCGGATGTGATAGAACGAATGAACATCGACGACAATGGATCCAATAGCGATGATGATCTCCGTACCCCGATCCGGCCCAGCGCCAAGGCACTCGGAAAGCGGCGAGTTGTCGAAGACCCAGACGGTACTTGTTTTTCCAACAACGTCAACGTGACCGACTGACCTCTTCCCCTGACAGACAGCGAGTCGAACAGCGCATTCTTTGGTGGGAATGAGTACCGGGACTCTACGGCCGACTCTGATTCGGACGATGGATTTTTACTTAAACGCCGACCTACGCGTTATGTCTATGATGCGGCTGCTGAGCGCACGGAACAACACCTTCGAGAAGGGGGTCTGGTCAACGGCGTCCATTAATCGCTACGCCCCCTCCACAAACCTGCTTTCTGGTAGAAGCTTTCCTTGGATCGAATACACGCATCATGTTGTATATTAGCCCTGTACTGTCTCTTTCCCGGACATTCTATTTATTGCTCGCTTGCTCGAGGCTCATGCCCTTGTTTGGCTGTGTGTTGTCACCGACTGACAACGCAACTTGGCTCCGACCACGAACCAGCGACCCTCCCTGGACCCACCCGAGCTGACTGCCAACGACGACGATGTCGAGCGCAAGGAAGGAGAACGGCGATTCTGACCTTTACGGAGGCAAGCATTCCTCTCACGCTTCGCAGACGTGTTGACGTCCTCTGGCCACAGATTTATACGACGATGAGTTCACTGTCCCTTTGGACGACGAGTACCAATCCCCCGTCGAGCCGGCTCAGAGCTCGACGCTCGACAGGCCTTCCGAGTCGCCCACAACGACAACCACTTCGGCAACAAACGGTAAATCTGAGCCTTCCGGATCCGGTATGCTCCCCGCAAAGCCCGCAACCACAGAGTCCTCGGGGTTGTCATATTCTGCTCAGGTGGCGAAGCAGTTCTCTGCTTACCAGCAGACACCTAGCCAGGAACGACAGCAGCGGATGGCCATCCCCACGACTTCGCAGGCCGGTCCATCCGCAATTGCGACCCACGAAGGGTCTGCCGACCGCAACTCCCAAGACCGGCCGATACGGCCGTCGGAGATGAAAGACGAAGGGTAAGCTTTCCTTTTTCCTTGTAATGACGGGGCACCCTTGCTTGTCCAAGGATTTGTGCTCTACACTCGCGCGCGTGACCAACGTGCGTTGTTGCACCGTACATGTCTTCTTCACGTATTGTCCGCAATAGTGTCATGGACGCACGACGGAGCCTTTCCCCCCTTACATTGTACACGCTGATGCTGCTTGCACCTCTGCCCCTTTTTACCCACCTTCTTTAATTGCCATGCTAATCGGTCGCTTTGACTTGCTATCTCTCTTCATTACTGGCCACTGTCTTGCTTACTCTGGTCGCTACCTCACCATACCTCTGGTCACTAATCACTTGTGTCGATTTCACGATACCGCATACCGCTGGACCTCGACGACTCATCATTGCTCTACTCTAAATAACTCGATTATGGAACCCGATAGCAAAATGTTCATTGGAGGCCTTAGCTGGGACACTACAGATGGTATAACGCTCCATACACACAGAATCAAATGCCTTTATGCTGACATGCCCGTGACCCTTTTTACTTGTCCGAGCAGAAGGTCTAAGGAAATACTTTTCGGAATATGGCAAGGTGATCTTTCCGGCACTGTGGGACGGGCTGCTGCTGATGCAGAGGTATTGATGCTGTCTCTAAAGGTGGATGCATGCACTATCATGCGCGACCCTGATGGGAGGTCAAGAGGGTTTGCGTTCCTCACCTTTGAGGACCCAGAGTCTGTTAATGCTGTCCTTGCCCGTGACCATGTTCTCGACGGCAAATCGGTTAGATGCCTGCTTTATCTTCATCTTCCTGATATTGATCCTGGTTTGTCCCTCAGATTGATCCAAAACGCGCCATTCCTCGAGAAGAACATTTGAGAAACACTCGTTATTTCGTCGGTGGCCTTGCACCTGCCACCACTGCAGAATCAATGCGCGAATTCTTTTCCGCCTTCGGTAAAGTCGTCGACGCCACAGTGATGGTGGACAGGGAATCTGGCCGGTCAAAAGGTTTTGGTTTTGTCACATTTGAAGACGCGACAAACTCGGAACAGTTCGTCGGCAAGCTGGGTCTCGTCCTGGATGATAAACAGGTCCGTGCTCTTCACCACTCGCCACCAACGTGCACACTTACCGTATCATGCGCCACCGCAGATCGAAGTCAAAGCTGCGCAGCCCCGCAGCCAGCGCGACCAAGCTCGGAATCTCGGCGTAGGTCGTGAGCCGTATTTCAACGACCAAGACTCTCGGACGCCTTCCGCGCCGGCCGTGCCATTCAATGCACAGCAAGCCGGCAACCCAGCTGCGACCATGCTCTATCAACGGATGATGAATCAGATGCCCCCTATGGGCGGCGCCACAGGGATGAACATGATGAACCCGATGATGATGGGCATGGCTATGGGTATGGGCGGCATGGGCGGCATGGGGGGAATGAACAACATGGGTGGTCACATGGGCGGTATGAATGGCATGGGTGGTATGGGCATGGGCGGTATGGGGATGATGCCAGGAATGGGGCCTATGGGTGGGATGAATCCTATGGCAATGCGGATGGGTATGAATGGTCCGATAGGGATGGGGATGATGGCGCAACCTGGTGCGGCGATGGGTATGGGCAACATGGGTATGCGGGTGAGGCCAGGAATGGGCGTGGGCGTGGGGGTAGGGGGCGGGCCGATGGGCATCGGTGCGGGCATGGGCGCCAACGCTGGACGAATGACGATGAACTCGGGACTGGGCCCTTCTCGAATGTCGACTCGCGGACAACACGCCTTCCATCCGTACGCGCGCTAGAACGCTGCAACTTTGGATTGCGAGCGGCGGTGCTTAGAGGATTGGTGACTTGACTGTGCTATCTGTATCATATATCCTCTTCTAGTGCCTCTGTGCTGGTAGTATTTATCGATCCCCTTCTGTTTTTTTTAAAGGCATAGTCCCTAATATCTACCGATGCCTGTCATCTACTGTACAAGTGGCGCTGGACGTCGAGCATGGCGACGAGCTCTAGTTAGACCGTCCATTTTCTCATTTTTGCGACCAAATGCCCTATTGTGTCGCCCCCGTCATCGCTTGCGAGCGTCGCCCTTCCTGCTTCCTCCGTCATCTCAGCGTACGCCTTCCACCGTCCCAAATCCCCCTTGTCGACGCCGAGTGCGCGCACGATCGTCTCAAGGTATCCCAGATCAGCACCAAGTTGCGCGGCCCCTGCTGCGCTCAACGTTTTGATCCGCGGTAGAATGTCCCGCGTGAGATGCATGACGGTTGCGCGGCCGAGCGACGAGAGCCACAGAGCGGCAACCGCTTCAGGCGAATGTCCCTGCGCCAGCCCCTGTTCGTCCACTGTTTTCCCAGTCCCAGTCCCAGTCCCGGCCCCCATCCCGCCCTCCACACCATCTGCACCCGCCAGTGATCCAAGCTCGAACCCGAGCGCGTCGTCTTCCGCATACACCTCGAACAACCTCGGGAGGTTCAGCAGCCCGTCACCGACCCGCTGTGCGACCTCGCTCGGGCTGAGCGAAAACGTAGGTATGACTACGCCCGCTATCCCAGGCACCCCCGCTTCTTGGACGCGCGCAGCCGACCACACCGGTAGGGTGGGATAGGTCGCCAGGTGCGTGAATAGCGGTGAGAGCAGAACGTGTTGGAGCGTCCGCTGGTTGGCACGCGCGAACGCTGTCATCGCAGCGTGTGCACTCGAGAGGAGATGGAGGGGATTTGGCGCCAGTGCGGATTTCGTAGAGGTTAACGCTCCGACCCGTGTAAAGAGCTCCCTCAGCTCGAGCGAGTTCAGTGAGGATTGGGCGAGCAAGAGGCCCTGGCCCTTGGTTACACCGGGGGTGTACATGCCAGACCCACCATTTTCCCATGACGTTCGGAAGGTCGTCGACAGTTGTCCGAGTGAAGTCCTCAAACGAGCCTCGAATACGCCAAGACGATCTTTCACTGCCCGTCCGGCGGCAAGGAGATGCAGTGCATTTTGAATGAGCGCCCAATCCTGCGATGTGTAGTCTAGGTCTGCAAGTTCTTCGTCCTCTAAACTCACTGACGCTGAATTTGAGCCAGACCCGGACACCGATCGCGAATCTGCGCCGGGGAGGTTGGAAATAGAGTTTGTCCAGGCCTCCACGAACGCGCTTACAAAGGCATCTAGAGCACGTACGAGGCCAACGGAGGCATAACCATGAGTGAACGCTAAACAACGTTCGATGCTTTCTTCCGCGGCGCTGAACACATCTACGGCACGTTCGCGCATCGCCCGCGCAGCCCGATCGCCGTCTAAATCCTTGATATTGCTAGGGAGGGATGAGCCTAAGGTGTCGTCCAAGGATCGTCTCTCGAGTGTACCAAAGTCGACCTGGAAATCGAGGAACGGTTGGAAGAGACATTGATCCCACTCTGCACCATCGTCTGCACCGCCACCAGCGACACTTGTGCTGCCTATGCCTCCCCCTCCAAGTCTGGCCGTACTACTCATCGATCGCCATGACATGGACATTCGCATGGAACGCCTCCTGGAAAATTTACTGTCGCTCGGAGAAGAGGGTGAGAATGCAGCTGATGAGGGAGATGCGGACGCCCGTAGTTTCTCAAAAATTCTCTCAATACCTCGTGCAAACTCCTCGGAGGCTAGAAAGAGCTTCACCACGTCTTTCAACGCTGTTGCACTGCTCCCATGAAAGAGGGCAGCAAGACGCTGAGCGGGAGGCGGTGTGAGTATGCTGAGAGTGGTGTAGATGAGGGCGGAGAGTGTTCGTTCCGGGTCTGGGAAGATACTGGGAAGGGCGGTACGCTCTCCATTGAGCATCGTTAAAAAAGAGGACAGGAAAGAGGGGTAAAACACGCTCAGCGACTGAGTCTCCTTGTCAGCACCAGGCTCGCCGTCGATAACCGCTCCGTTCCATGTCTCCACTATGGAACTGCGTCGCGTACCGTAGTAGTAATTCCTGAACTCACTTTCCCGTTCTATATCGACGAAGATGGTGTAGAACGATTTGCACGACTCCACGTCGCAAGCGCTCACAGCGCGTACGAGATCGGGCGAGAGAGCGGCCTCGAGCTGGTTCGCGAGTGAGGTTAGTAGCGCACGACGAGGCTCGTGCATTCCTCCGGACGAGATGCTGGGGGTAGTGATAGTACGAGCAGACACAGGCATCAACCGTGCAGAGGCTGATAGCCTGGAAGCAGCGCGCGCATACGCCTTCTCTGCGAGTAAACTGGTGACCTCGGCCTCCAGAGCATTCCACGACTCTGCCTCACGGAGGACATCGCGAGTAGCTTCCATTCGTGTTCTTAGCATATCAAGATCCTGCAGCCGCTCGAGGATCTTGGAGGTCGCGTCAGGTTCTGCAGGGTCGTTCGCGGTCTGAGGTGAGCTGCGAGTCTGCGCAGGGGGGAGGGACTGAACTAGGACATTGCGGAGCGCCAGCGCGCCATCTCGAGTGAAGTGGATGTCATATGAAAGACGAGGTGCAGCGCGTGCGATGTTGTCGATGATGTGCTCGAGAGTTGTAGACGTCGATTGGGCTGCTATGGATGTCGCGGTCTGGAGTGCGTCCAAGGTGGAGGCATGGGGAGCAAGCGCGGAATCACTGGATACAAGATCGTCGGGAACGTTGAGGACAGTGTTGAGCCATGTCAGTACGTCGGGAGATTCATCGAGCTGCTCAACGACCGATGCTGCAGTCACCGCCGCTGTCGAGGCCATTTGACCGAAAACGTCACACGGCCAGTCGTCCTTATCACGAGACAAGGTGTCGTATTGTTACAGGACATGAACTCATCCATATCGGATATGGTGTAATGGCTAACATTGCCGCCTCTCACGCGGCAGCTCGGGGTTCGATTCCCCGTATCCGAGTCTCTTTTTGCTTTCCGGTGTGGAACAGCATCCCATCTACATTCATTCCTGTTCACACGCTTCAGTACTGAAATTTTGCTGATGTAAGCTGTATTTTCTCGATGCAAAAAGACACAGCCTGTCCTGGTGTGATCAGAAAAGAAACTCGGATACGGGGAATCGAACCCCGAGCTGCCGCGTGAGAGGCGGCAATGTTAGCCATTACACCATATCCGATTGTCAGTTGTTTAGTATATATCCTGCTCATTCCTGGGACTGTGGTAATACAAAAAAGGCTACATGGAAATTACTAATCTGTGGCTTTCATCAGGTAATTTCCTTCTTTTGTTGGGTGACCAACAATTATATTGTCTCTATATTTATATCTTTTATATTTTGACTGGCACAGTACTCTCTTATCACTTACTGATCCAGATTGCTGTAATTATGACTATACCATTTCACTGGCCTCTCTCACACTTGATGCTTGCATATGGTTACTACTTTTAAAAATGATAATAAGAGATTAAGCTTGCTATCTATTTTACTAATCTGGATGATGCTAAACTCTGTAGATTTCTCCTAGAGACTACTGCTCCTACCCATACAAGGAAATTCACCCTCCACTAGACTTGCCCAATTTTGGCTACTTAGCCCATTGTGCCATCATTTTGCACATATATTTATGGTATGTCTATCTAAACCATGTAACATGGTTCCGACGGTCTCGCGGTTACCATATATAGTGCGTCGTGGCTAAGGGTTGTCCGTTTTCCAGCGTCACTCACTGTACTACATAATACATCACCAGACCTATAGCATCACCAGAAGAGCATTACCTCCTGGTCTAGTAAGAAATTTTGATTCGTTCTGTGTGAAATCACATCCTAGGTTCTACACTAGAAAATAGTGGGTTTGGAACAGGTGACCAAGGTCACGACTACATTGAGGTATATACCAACCCTAAATTGGCAACCGACATTCCAGACAAAATATATCATGAGATGCATCATCTGCCCCCAACCGGCTGTCCTCACCTCTTCGATACTAATATTAAATCCAGGCTTTAATTAAGTGAGCATTTTCATTGCGTGACTTACACCAGCAAACCATTAAGCACTCAGGTGCCCTGGGCATCATGCATCATCCTCCAATCGGGAAGCCCTCACTGAACAGCGTCTTACTTCAGCAGCACAGCTTGTGCGCTAAGCAGAGTGCTTTCATGCAACAACTCGGAAATCGATTTCCCGCTCCAGGTTCGATGGTATCGCTCGCTTACTTTTGGTTCGCGCTCATACGGATGAGAGCCACAATTTTTTTTGACAGCCGACCAAGGGAAAAATAACTCGGCTGGTCAACCTATCACAACAGCCTACCCCATCGACGTAAGGCGTGAGCACGGAATACATTTCTCGATTGACCGAATCCAAAAACCGATGGCAATGAACAGAAAGAACTCGGATACGGGGAATCGAACCCCGAGCTGCCGCGTGAAAGGCGGCAATGTTAGCCGTTACACCATATCCGACGGTCAGGATGCGGTCCCTTTCAATATAAAGGGAACGCATGGCATGTTGGCGGTGATCTAATACTTGGTTGTAGCAAGTGACATGGCATGATTGTCCACATGTTCACAATCGTGTGGTATCATGTGGAGATGACAATGACTGCATCATGGCGATCGTCGATTATTGATAGACATGCCTGTAATACAGCATATGCTTGTACAGCCTGGTTGTCCCCGAAACGTTCCGGAGCTCGTGATAGATGCCGCCACTATTGACAATCGACACCGGCGATCAGGAAACACTCTACAGCTTGGTAGGGCCGCCGCCGATCGGCAATGCGGTTTTGCTCTTTCTCGTTTTGGACTAGCACAAAAATTCAATTTCCTTCTTCTCCCCGTCTTCGTTAAGTGTGACGAGTAACATTATTGCCTGACTACTCTAGCCTTACCAAGCCATAGGGTGCTGTGATTGAGAGATGCGGCCCTGCCAAAGAAGGAAACAAAGGGGCTTTCTCAAAAAGGAAACGATGAAACGAGGGCCTGCGCTTGACCCATTCATACTGAGATCTGGGCGCTCGGGAACTTCGGATCAAGTGAGAGTCAGCATCTCCGTCAGCCATCAGGGTGAGAGACACCAAGTATGTAAAATGTAATTCACCGTAATAGTCACGCTGCGTGGCACAATGATCGTACGTCCTGCCGCCCGCCTGGCCAGATCAATTGAACGGGAAACGTTTACAGAATGAGACAGACAGAACAGATAAGAGGGAAAAGGAATAGACGAAAAAACAAGACTACATAATATCACTACCGTACAGAAACGTCAGCAGACCAGCTACTTTCGTGTGAACGTTCAAGAATCAAAAGTAACCTGAGAGCGTAGAAAAGGAGAAATTGGAAAATGAGAATCCTATTGTTCTGATCACCTAGTTGGTGATTACGCCCTCACAGAGTGCTTGGTGTGCGTTCCTCGCCACCTTACCCGTGAATGCAGCTCCACAATTGGGGCAATACCATCTCCAGAGTAGGTGTTTGTCTTGAATATGCTTCATCAACCCTTCTTTGCTAAATGTAGAAGCATCTGAGCAATCTTCCCAGTGGCATAGGAAACCGATGGGCTGATATTCGACATTATATATGCCATGGGAATAGCGCAGGTGGGCAGGGAAGTGAAGCCCCTGAATGGGGGCACCACACCGCACGCCACCGTCCGCCCAGCGGCAGATGTGGGGCCTGAGCTCAGGCGAGCTGGCGATAGAGACCAACATCCAGGCATCCTGTAAGAGAGTAAGAGACATAGCGATGAACTTTGGCTTTATCTTACCTGGTCAGTGAAATCGTGGTTGAAACCGTCATTGTAGCTGTTGGTAACGTTCTGAGACATTGTAATCACTTGGAAGAGACAAGCTTTCGCAGAGATGGCTGTAGATCGCGAAACGTACCACTGTTGAGCAGCGGCATGTAACCACGTCCAACATTTATACGACGATACCGACGTACGTATGCTCCGTGCCGGGTCTGTGGCAATGAAGTTAGAAGTCGTGCATTTTTTACAGCTTGGCGGTTGGCGCCGCCTACAAGGACTCGCATGTATCTAGTACGGTCAATGGGACACTTTGCGCAGGGGTGGCTCGCAGCATCGATTGCCACATGAAATCACCGGTTGGACTATTACAGTCAAGTTTGGCCACTATCTCTGTATTCCGTCAATCACAAACGTGAAGAGAAACGAATGGGGACTCAAGTTTCGGCACTGTGTATCGTTTGTTTCACATTGGCGGATGTATCTTTACCACACCTCAGGAACTTGGTAGGTGGTATCTGCATACACAGACTTAATCGAGGAATGAAACACCTGTGATGATTTAGGCACTCCGGGGATCAGCCTACCCACCTGTGCGAAGCATCATGATCAGTGTTCACCACCAGTTTGTCACGGCCACTTTGGCCGGCGTCTCTTTGGTCTGTCATGATGGCAAGCTGGAAATGATCGGGCGCCGAAAAGATAACCACATGTTTGATTACTTCTCCCACGTAAAATGCCCCTACAGCCGCAAGGCTACGCTACAACAGTGGCGAACACATTCAAACGTTACTGAACGATAGGAATGTACATGCACATGCACAGAATCTTTGCTGGATGATTTGAATCAGGGAACACACGTGGAGCCATAAACGAGATAGAGGGAAAGGAAGAATTGGCAGGGAAAATAAATGCAAACAAAGGAACGTAAGAGGTAACGCAGTCGCTGCGTCTAGGTAAGGCCAGTCAAGAAAGGTGATGCTGAATAGTCTCCCTGGGATTCAACACACCTTCACGAACTCTTCGGTGCCTCCTTGTAGGAGATGGCCTGCTCCTCGCCCATAGCAGAGACGATTGTGACCAAAAGTTCCTTTCCATTTTCAAAGTCCTCCTTGATGGTGTCCCCGAGTGTACCCTCGGGAACTTTGATATCATCCTTAGGTTGCCCATCTCCCGTCAAGAGGTTAAGAAAACCGTCATCAAGATTCACCTAGAAAAACGATGAGATCACAATAAACGCATACGAGAAGTGTGTACCAGGGCGAATTCATTTCGTGCAACGTTAGGGACATCCATGTTGTGAGTGGAGGGAGAGATATCTTCCTGTCCAGGCATAGAATAGTAAGTTGACGCAGAGTGTGCTGCAAATTAGATTGATGTGTACCAATTTTTTGCCGGTGAAGATCTAAGCAAGGGGTCAGGGGAGAAAAAAATCCAGCGCTGGTATCCCAAGACATACATCAATGGCGACGAGGTGAACCTTTGCATGGCCATGCTTCCCGGTCTTGGAGGTTGACATTTCGACAATTTTGCAGGGGCGGCCTGATGATAGGGAGGGTAGGCATGGCCCCACGGCATGATGGCAGCAAAGTACCTTTAATGACAACATGACCGTTTTTGCGGAGAGCGGAGCATTGCATAGGATAGGTGAGTGAGGCGCCTGCATTGGCCTAACATGCGACATCGGATATGGTTAACGATGAGGATGAGTGAAGAGATAAGAGCGCGGACATGCTCAAAGGTTTGGTTATGCTGCTCATCGTCAGACATCGTTGCGTGTGATGATGAGGAGGGGAGGGGTCTAAGCGAGTCTACGTGAGGGAAAGATGGAACAGATGGACGAAGATGGATGGACGTTCGAGAAAGAGATTTTTTCAGATTGACCACTACCACGATCGCGATTGCCGTTTCAAGCTCCGACAAGAGAAGGTAGCCTGCGAGCCGAGTTGCCGATGGGTCATTGTGCAAGGCAACGACCATGCGGAGGGATGCCGAGGACGATCGACTAGAATGGCGGACATGGCCACTCGTCCAAGCGTAGGACAGCAGCCATACGCAAGTTGGCAGACTATACGCCACCAACACGCTGGACGATGCCAACCGGGGCTTGTGGTCGGGAAATGATCCCAGCAACGTTCATTAGCGAACAAGCCCAGTGTATGGCAGTCTCTCGGGAATTGCCGATTCATCACTATGCCACGGTGGCTGCGAACCCTACTCTGGTAGCCGGACCCACTCCGCTCGCCCCAGCCTGGCAGGTACACAAGACAGTGATCCTCTAGGCCCATGTGCTCATCATCAACTTCCTTGATGTTCAGATTATTCCTGATTTATCATGCATCCGTTTGGAGGAACATCAATATGTCCTCGGTGCAGTAAGGCTGTGTATGCAGCTGAGCAGGTGTGTGACACTAGTCGTACCCATGCCTCGTTTAACTCATGGGGTGTGCGACCTAGGCCATGGGCCCGGGTCGTAAGGTAGGCAGATCCAGTTAGCCGTGCAGGACCTCCGTCACAGTGCTCATCTCCAATGTCCCTGTTGCCACCACCAGCTTTACCACAAGGCATGTTATTAAACCATCCCCTCTGCGTTCGCTCAGCCATGGCTGTAATGTATTCCAAATAGCCGTGTCTTGCGTGTACTTCGTGCAACAAACGTCTGGATTCCCTTACCCTACTAGAGCACGACCAAGAGGTATGGTCCGATCATCACCGATTCGCTCATCTTGATCCTCACCTGGTTTAGCCGTATTGGTAGGCACCCGCTTGTCGCCTCGTTCGTTCTCCTTTGACCCTTCTCAAAGCAAAAATTGTCATGTACGCAACTTTGGCACCCGAGACCTTCGACAGGCAAATCTCCCTCATCGAGACGACTTTTTCCCTTCAACTCCCTCCTCTCCTGCTCGGAGCCCGTTTCCCTTAGTGACCGGGTCGTCCGGCACTCCCTCGCGAACACCCAGTAGCGCCGCCGGCCAGACGTCTCCCATTCGTTCTACCTTCCCTTTACCAGTTACTCGTGGCCGAGCTAATGGTTCACTGGATCTCACTCCGCGTCCCATTGTAAACGATGGGTCTCGCTCACCCGTACGCAATCAACTCACTGGAACAGGACCGATTCTTCGTGCCAACTCTGCCCTCCCCGCACGCTACTCTCGTGCTCCCACCAGCTCAGCTAATGATGTAGGCGCACCTAGTACAGAACACAGCGCAGAAGGAAACGATACCGCAGAAGAGGACGAAGTACGAGACATTGTTGAGGAGCGTATATCTTTTGAGGGCAATATCACTAACACCCAACGTGTCGGTGAAATTCAACTTCCTCGCACGGTGCCACTCAGTCGTTCCAAGTCTACCTCAGGCGTTCCCAGAGCAACCGAGCGCGCGGAGTCTATTCCAACCGATCTCCCAGTATCACCATTCAAACCAAGCTCGACCGGGCCTGTGTTGGGCGGGGGCTCCAACTCATTGAAGCAGGTTGCCACTGGGACACGTTACGGGGCTGCACTCGCTGGCGGCACAGCTAGCCCCATGAAGCCATGGGAACTCGGTGGCACAACGCCCGTATGTCCCCGATGTGGCAAGAATGTGTACTTTGCGGAACAGGTTAGCGATTATCCCTGATAATTTAGATGCATCCTAACACAGTTGATAGATGAAGGCAGTTGGAAAGACATGGCATAAAGGATGTTTACGTTGCACCTCCTGCAACACGCTACTAGACTCTAAGCGATTGAATGACAAGGATGGAGATCCGCTCTGTGGAAGATGCTACAATAAGGCAGGTCTTACGTTCCATACAGTTTCTTCCTCTAACCCCTTCTATATAGCTTCACGGTCCACAAGGCAATGGTTATGCCTTGCTAGGGAAACCAGGCAGTTAAACATCATATTTCACCATACCTTCATTCCATGACTCTAACATTACTGCTGAATAACGAATCTTGAAAGATTCGTTCGATATCATTATTCTGCTTTTGCGCTTGTATCGCTAACATGTTCTTTCCAGTGTCATCATCATTAGTAAGCCTGAAGGTATACATACTGTAGTGTGGACTCATCCCCATATTTCCATGTATACACGAGCAAGTCTTATTGTAATGGCAGGATTGTATGTGTTACATCGCAAGCTGACCTCTCGATCCCAATCCGAGGAAGAGTTGTCTGCTCTTACCTTGCAGCCCCGTCCAACGCTCTGTCACGCTGGGAACGGTATTTCCTCCAGATTGACAAGATTTCCTGCAGTACCCCGACCTTTTCCCCTAAATCCACCAAGGACTGGTCCTGAATCATATCTACTATGATTTCTTGCGCGTCAACCCGACCTTCGGGGCAAGCGTCGACCCCAGGGTAATGTGTCACTTGCGCCCCGATCCACTTCCTGATATGAAAGGGGGCCACCCTCCAGAAATCATCCGCAAGTCTCTTTTCAGGAACTCCACAGACGACTACGATGAGCGGGGTGATGTCACCCTTGTAGGTGGCATGAAACCTCTCCAATGTCCTCCATGTTTCGCTGTCTGGTTCTTCCGCGGGCATGAAGAACATGATGAGGCTGATCCCCCTGTTTCCCTTGCTCGAAATGCGGGGCTGGAAATTCCCCGATGATTGGTCCAGGATTAGGGAGAAGCTCCGCGGGTCAACCCGTTGAAACCGATGCTCCCGATGAGGGCTAGTAGCAGCATGCTGCAGAGAGAACTGCACACCTGGTGCAATGTTGGCGAACGTGCCCTCCCTTGTGTTGTCACAGATGACCACGGTGGTCGTCGGCCAAGAGAGCTCGCCGACCACTGCACGCACGTTAGGTACGGTAACCCAGAATGCGTCATTGCCGGTTTTCCAGCTTCCTAATGTGTACCGTTCCTGAATGATGCAAATGAGTTGATGGCGAGCGGCGTCGCTCAGGCCACTACTGCAGAGTTGAGAAGCATCACACGGAATGTAGACATGGTTGACGAAGCGAAGCCCTCTTTGTTTTAGATCCTGTTCATTTCTCCTCCACCACGTCTCGGCTTGGTCCTGGGGTCCAAGGATGGCGATTGCTACCGAGACTTTCTTCCTACAGAGAGCTGCATGAAAGAGCTTATAAACCTGAACGTGGCGGGACCTGACTCTCCCCGCGCGAAAACAAAAAAGGAGAAGATCAATGCTTGGCGTTTGTTTGATCCCTTGGACGAGAAATTTGAGATTTTTCTTGGTAATGAGAGCGTCATCATCAGTGTCGTCGAATCCGTTCGTGTTCCAAAGATTAGCGTGGTCGTGGACACCAAACGCGATGGAATCACAGGTGAATGGTGAAGAGTCTTTGACGTTTTGGACGGAGCATCGTTTGTTGAAGGAGGCATTCATTATATCAATAAAGTCACCTCTGTCCTGGCGAACTCCGATGAGAAGTACATTCCGAGGCTGGTGCAACTGACGTTTTAATCGCCTTGTCTCGGATCCAATGCAACACTTACGGGAAGGATGTCGCTCGAAAGTAGGTCTTGCAGCCTGCGCCTAGAGACTTCAATTCGGCTAGCATCGTCACCGGTGCCCCACAGTTCTGGTGGCAGGGTCGCAGTGCATGCATGAGCACAAAGCTGAAAACCAAATTCTCTTATTTTCCCTTCACTGTGGTCCCACCACGCGTCCATATCCCCCTTCGGGTTATAAGACTCCAGACAGGTGACGATCATAGCCACGGGGATCCTCTTCTTGCATATCTCTTCAAATACGAATATATACTTTTCCCAGTGACCCTGTTTTACTGGCAGGATCTTCTGATCACTTGCTCCTCGAATGCAATATAGGAGGAGATCTGGGCCCTCGGAGGCCGCGATCCGTTCGTGCAGGAGTTGTTTCAAACGTTGCCTGGCCTTATCGGCGGGGATCCGGCCAGCAGTGCCTTCATCTAGCCCGATGGTGTCCCAAAGGTTGACTTTGATCCCCGTTTCCAATATAACACTGTAGGATCTGTTCTCATCGGTACACCCTAGGACGTCGTTGGATGTCTTGGCCACCGGCAGGCCAGCGATCAAGTTGATAACGGAGGATTTACCCACTCCACATTCACCAAATAGAACCACGTTCCGCGTCTGGGCCCACACTAGAGTTACTTCAGTCGCAAGAGAGAATGGGAAAAGATGGTTACTGCTTCCATATGAATAGTACTGAATGTCATGCTACCCCAGTGGGAACTTCGGAGGGTCCTGGATGGCCACCAATGCCTACTGTAAATACCAGTGTTGGCAACCAGAATGTGATGAATGACGAAACTCAGTACTCACCAATGTCCCAGATATTGGCTGTATGCACAGACCGGAAGTGAAAATGATCATTAGTCGCCCAGTAGCTTACTGTATTGGGAGCGCCTAACTAGAAGCCAAGGGTTTGGTTCTACTTCGCCACCGCCTACTCGTTCTGGACGGTACTTTTGATCGAGATGTTCAAGCCCAGCACTAGCGTCAAGGTGCGCGCAGCATGCGGTCCCCGGATCAGCATCACCTACTCAAAGTTGGCAGAGGTTCGTTTAGTTAACGGGAGATTTATTACATAACTGTCATTGGTAAATGTTCCGCAGTAAGTATATAAGTTAGGAAACGTACACCTTGCTCGCTCGCTATCATTGCCATGTCCAAAAGGTGAGATGCCAGAGTGTTGCCGTAGGTGAGATTTGGTATGCCATTCAACAGTGACTGAGTAGAGCGACAAGTTTGGCCGCCTACTATTCATTGTAAGTGTGGTCAGGTTGTCTTACTCGGCTACTCGTACTTACAAAGGTGACATGGATATTCGCACTTGGTTCAAACGACGTTTCACATCAGGTGCCATCCTGTCTCTGCTGAGGTGCTGAACCTGTCAACAGGGCATACCATCATTTATGAGCTTCTCAGTTGGGACTGTGGTCGTATGAGTGGCTAGGACTTCGAAAAGAAGTTATCAACAACCCCGCGGTTCGGTCGTTCATGTGCTGTTCGGTCCAGGTCCCAATACGTAACTCCACCCCCCTTCCCGTATAAACCTCTGTACGTGTGGGCTCGGCTGTTCAACTCCTTCCAGGGTCTCCTTCTCGTCCAGACATGTATCTCTCCCGAGTATCGTCCCATCTTGCGCTGTTTCATGGACTACTCTCTGTCTTTGCTCAGAATGCGAATCCAGCTGTACCCAAGCATACAACCGTCCTTATCCTGGGGGGTGGTATGACGGGTATCATTGCCGCTCGAACGCTGCACGAGCAAGGCATCGACGACTTCATCATCCTCGATGCAAAGACCGAGCTGGGTGGCCGTATGACTCCCAAGACATTTGGTGTGCTTGGTAGACAAGTCGTCATCGAGGAGGGCCCAAACTGGATCCAGGGGACACAAGAGGGCAACGGTCCCGCAAATCCTATCTGGGAATTGGCGCTCAAACACAATCTTACGACTGTCTACAATGATATGTATGGGAGCATGAGTATGTGCAATTTTTCGGTTTAGGCGTACGTCTAATGTGATCATAAATCAGCTACTTACGACGACAGTGGTTACAACAATTATACCGACGTGTTCAACAATGCGGCTGATAATTTTGCTCAGGCCACTATTGTTGCAGGTACGGACATCGGAGTCCCTCTGTCTGGAATCACCACTGATCATTATGGACTAGGCCAACGGCTCGAAGAAGGCGAAGTTGATATGAGTCTGACATCGGCATATGGTCTCATGGGTATCAGCTCAAAAACACCACAGGAAGCTGCCAGTGACTACTACCAGATCGACTTCGTAAGTGACAACCTCCTTGCGCATGGACATGGCTGATTGGTTCCTCAGGAATGTAAGTGGTATTGTGCTTTCTAAGATGATGAAGGCCAATTAATTCGGTTACACCGATCGATGCAGATGCACAGGTATGTAAATTCATTACAGACCTTCGACCACAGTTTGAGCCATCCTCAGTCTCCCTCAGCAACCTCGTGGATCGCTTCTGCATGGGTAAGTCCTGAGTTGACATGGCATTATCTTCGCTCTCACTCAATAGAACAATAACTTTACATACGTCCCCGAATCTGGAGGGTTCTCTGATGTGAACCAAATGTCCATTGACCGACGAGGATTCGTACACATCGCTCGGGCAGAAGCAGCAGGATTTCTGCAGCCACAGCAAGTAATCTATAATGAGACCATCGACCTCATCGAGTATACCAACGACAATGTTACCGTGCACACGACCAGTGACCTGACAGTTACTGCTGATCATGTTTTGTGCACATTTAGCGTTGGCGTCTTACAGAACAATGATGTTGTCTTCCAACCATCCTTTCCTGATTGGAAGGTCGAGGCTGTCAACAGTATCACCATGGTCCGTCATTCGTTGTGATTTGGTTTTTATCCTTACAGTAAACGTGCGCTAGGCTACGTATACTAAGATTTTCCTTCAATTCAATGAGACATTCTGGTTCCCAACGGAGGTAGGCTTCTTTCTATACCCCAACAATACGCGTTATCCTTTCCACTATTAGATGGGATTGTATGCGGCCAAGCAAAGAGGAAAGTATCCCGTCTGGCAGAGCCTAGATCATGTTGGATTCTTCCCTGGTTCTGGCGTTATCTTCGTCACGGTCACTGTATGCGAGTTCTGAGCTCACGAAGCGACAGCATGTACTCATGAGTCTGTCAGGGTGATTGGTCCGTTTACGTCGAGCAACTCACCCCTGCTGAGGTGCAGTCGGAAGTTGTAGACGTCCTTCAGACCATGTTTCCCAACGTTACTGTTCCCCAACCAGTCGCTATCTACTTCCCGACGTGGCACTCGAACAAGCTGTTTCGGGGTTCATACTCGAATTGGGGCCCGTCCTATGTCCCTGCCCACTCAGTGAACTTGGCTGCTACGCTCGACAACCGCCTTTGGTTCGCCGGCGAAGCTACAAGCGTGCCATACTTTGGTGCGTCCCTCTGATCCGACCCGAGTCGCTCTGTGCTGACGCTCTCGCTCCACCGTTTATCCCATCGTTGTACCTTTCCGTTTCCTCTCTTTCTCTCTCCCTCCCTTTCACCAGGTTTCTTACAGGGTGCCTATTTCGAGGGTCAGAGCGCCGGTTCTGCTATCGCTGCGTGTATTCAAGGAAAGGGGGCTTGCGAACGACCCTACGTCGCAATCTCAACAAATGCTCAGCCGTATCCGAGCGTTTTGACGTCACCTTGAATCACCGCGTGAACTACCGCGCGACTTGGCCCGGGCCCGAGCCGGCAAGTCTAGGGAAACGTCGTACGTTTGTCATTGCATGGTTGTGCACTGTTAGGCTACGTGTGTATTTCCTGTTACATACCTTGGAACTTTATCAGGTTAAACATATATTCATATTGGTGAACATGACGAATCTAACGTTTGAGACGACGCACATACAATGAAGAAGGTTGCACATAAGCTAACGTTACTAAATATATATATCAGCTTGTCGACCCAACATGTCACTGGAGTGCAGAGTAAACTCCAAGTACGTAAGGGACATGTTCAAAATCGGACCCATCCCATCATCATACTTGCTCGATTTTCTCACCCACGCTGACATCCAGCTTATCGACCGAATAATCCCTACTCGTATCTCCAGCACTATCGTCATTGCCCACATTCGGTACGGGCCCTGTGAACCAGTG